>VZTV01050440.1:928-15699 GCA_013400875.1 Anhinga rufa
CAGGATGGGGGAGTGCAGCTATTATTCATGTTTCAGCCTTCACAATTAGACTTAGATTATTCACAAGTAAATCTGAGCTACACAGTGAGAGACAGAACATTAATACTCATTTTTCTGTGAGTTATTATGTAAGTCACAAAAATATCTCTGGATCTGGAAAAGTCTGACTTGGCATCCAGTCCCATGTCATAGATTTGCTGTTGGTTTCACTTTATTTTGTCTCTTTTTTTAGATGAAACTATTTTTTAACTCATTTGTGTGTAAGACTGACTTTAATATTGATAAAAATTATGCAGGCACATGTACATTTGAAGGAAAAAAAGTGCATCAACATATATTGAGCAAGAGCACTTACTTTAGAAAACTTCAGCTTTATGCAAGTCTTGTATAGCCAGTTATAGGTGAAAACGGAAGAGGTGAACATCAGAGCGTTGTGTAGATCCCACTCAGAGCACTTTGAGCAAGAGAAAATCCTTCCCTTGAGTAAGAGAGAATAATTTTCCTCTACTAGGTTATCATGGTAGCCGAGATTTGAGTCAGCTTTGTGCAGAATGACAGAAGCAATTAAGAAACAACAGTTTACTTATGATGACCCAGATATATATATATATAAAAAGCTGTTACGCTTTCTGGGTTCTGCTCTGATGGAGATCTGTTGTGCTGAAAGACAGCTAAGGACCGAGCATCCCTCAGAAGAAATGTCAATAGTAGTTTAACCCTTTCCTCTTGCTATCTGCCCTGCTTTTCTCCCTGTGAAGTGATCCATTTGTTTAGCTGTGATATATTGTTCACAGAGGATAATATTGTTCTGTGTTGGATGTCTTTGGTAGTTTGTCGGGCAACTAAGAAACAACTGAGTATCGATAATGAGCTATTGTCTCTTCAGAGCCCTAAACTTTTCTGACTGCTTCTAGGACAGATTTATATTTCTTTTAGGACAGACTTATATTCTTTGTGACAATATTTGTTTGAATGGTCATTTTTCCAAGTCACTCAACGTTAGATAAATTAATCCTACTGAGACTCATGGGATTGTATATTTGATAAACAGTGGGGAAAAAAAGAAAGCTTGTAAGAGCTGCTTTTTGAAAAGTTGTATTTTAGATATCTTTGCTTTTCAATATTGACTGCCATCAAATTCAGCATTCCTGCTGGGCTTTTAGGCACTTTACTCCCAGTGAGCTAATTCTGCTTTGGTTAAGGAAGGTGTCAGAAATAGTATGGTGTTATAAGGATATAAGGATCAAAGGGTCCTATGGTATGTAAACATAGGCACTTGACCGTGTCTATTAACCACGTAATATTTATGGATCAGGAATGAGTAGCTGTAAGTTATCTTATAGCCATCCATGATTTCTTAGCTTTTGCTAGGACAGACTGGGTGATATGAAGATGACTTGGTTTTGAGGGAAGAATTAGGTGACATTGGGCAATGTTGTAAAAGAGGAGAAAACAAGATTGTTGCTGAGCAAGACAGGGTATTGTGCTTTTGCTGGGAAGGAAATATTGCTGGGTGCAGCATAGTCCTGCACTGAGAGGGCTTTAGCTGTCATACTGCCAAATATAGAATATATAGAAATCAGATGTTTCTTTTAATACACAAGCCAAGTTGTTTTCAATATGTGCTGAGAGAGATGGTACATGAACTGCTTTGCTCTCCTCTGGACCAAGAAGTTGTCTATTGTCTATGGCGGGGAAAGAATCTCCAACAAAAGCCAGGGCTGGGATTGTTTCATTTGCTGACTTTAGCAGCTGGTCAGCAGCATCCCCCGTGACACATTTTGAATACATAGAGATGATTGTTGCTTGTACGTGTTGGTTTCCAGGTGGGTTTTTTGTTGTGGTTCTCCCCCCCCACACCGCCAATTGTGATTAACCAGTTTCTAAATTAGGCCAAAATGGTGCTCAATTATCAGGAAGAAAAAGTTGCATGCCAAATTTAAAAATAACAGTTATTGAGAGACCAGAGAAGCTATTAATTATGAGCCCAATTATTGTAAACTGTCTCTAAAAGTTATTTTAATGAACTTCTAGTTTCAAGGCAAAAACAAATTGTACATATTATACGCAGAATTTATCATCCTAAACACACTGGCGAGGATCCTTTAGCTCTTTACTCCTCTTGAAGCCTTGAGCGATGTGAAATGCAGCTAAGGCCACAAACAACATGTCGACCAGCAATGGCTGTTTGATGAGCCACGTCCAAAGTCATCTGGAAAGGAGTACGTAGCTGTGGATCAAAGCAGAGATACCAGAAACTGAATAGGAATTGGCAATAAATTATTTTAAATATTCCAGTTCTCAGGTTTCTGCTAGATTTTAGTTAAAGGAATTAGACTGAGCCCTTTCACAGGGAATGTTTTTTACACAGCTGTCTGCTCTGAGGCTGGAGCACCTTGCTATAAATACGTGGTATTGGCCACCCTTTGAGAAAAGCTGCTAGCTTACCAGCTCACTAGGTATGATATGGCAGTTCCTATGCTCTTATCTTGTTCTGTTACAGATGGTCCCTCCATGAGGCTGGAGTCACAATGACAGGGTTTACTGGGGAAATCTAGAGGCTTATCCAATTTTATGGATGATTGCAACACTTTCTGCCTCTCAGACTCTCCTACAAAGGCAAGGAAGTTTAAAGGAACAGGGGAAGTTAACTGCAAATAAGAAAGAAGACAGGAGAGACCCCCAAATCAATTGATTTATCCTATTGGCATAAATCCAGAGGTTACCAGAAGATGGAGTTGGGACTGTGAAGTAAAAACTACAAACAAGCTCCTAAGTTAATAGAGACAGGGAAACAACATAACTAAAGCCTTAGGTTTGACAAGAGCATCGGAGTTACCAGAATCATTAAGCTATATCATTTTCAGTCACCCGAAAAAAGTTTCTCCCCTTTCTTTCTGTCTTCCATTCTCTGAAAACAGAAGTGTTCTCATTTTAGGGCCTTAGTCACTGGCAAGTTTTTCTGTTCCGTGTTTAGAAGGTTGCACACATTTTTCAGCTGGCTGCATAACTGCGAGAATACATTGTCTGCATAGTCTAACATGACTCATGAAACACAGCTAAAAGCTTAGCTATAGAAATGCTTATAATGATTTCAGAAACTTACCGTTCATTACTTTGCAAGCAAGTAAATTGAAGGCTGCAATCATGGCTTTTATCTTTAAAAAGGTCTAAAGATTACCGCTAAAGAACAGGATGCTGCTGATCAGAGTAATGATCAGCGTTGTGATGATATTTCAGCTTTCTGTCAAGGTGCTAGAATCTATTTGAGAAAGTAATTTAATTATGCACTTTATTATCTGTAATAAATGTAAATTGACTGGTTTACTCCCAAAATTTCCAATTAAATATAGGTATTATTTATCTATGTTACTGGAAGCTCATTGTTAGCATTTTGCCGAAGTAAGTCTCGTGCCCAGCAGAGGTGGCACTATTAACTGTTGTCCTGCTTTCTCCCTGTGTATTAGACAAAGGCTGCTGATGTTATCTTGTGATGTGGAATACTGCAAAACCATGTGAATGGCATAATAGTGTCTCAGCAGAAGCAGATAGCCTCGTTTAAAACATAATGCTAATGCTGGATATCTAATATGGGCTGCTATTATGGATGGTTGTAAACTATAAACAGGAGCAGCCAAAGAGAAAATTTTTGAATGCATTGAATGTAGGATCTATAAAAACTTTATTCGAAAGATTATGCCTAGAGTTAGTTTTGATATTGATCAATACCAGCAGTATTGGGTAGTAAGTATTGACAGAGTTTTAAATAATGAGGATATGCAACTTTCTGGCAAGCTGTATTTAAAACATGCTTCCCCCCTTCTTACTCCCCACAAAATAAAACTAAGAACTTTAAAGCCATAGAAACTTCTAGCTATTTTAGCAAATTTAATTGGAATGAGCTAAATTGCAAGAGGTTACATGAAAGTAGAAAGAGGAGAAAAGAGATAGAGATTTGCAAATGTGCATAAGAAAATTGGGCCTCTAAATTCCATTCATTTTCCAGGCAAGTTTAGCACATAAATAAATCCTTTTCCATTTTTAATATTTCATGGAGGGAGTGTCAGTCTTTTATTTTTTTTTTAATAATTTACATGGAAAACATAAGGTAGGAATAACATGAGTTCAGATCTATTGAAACAAAGCTACGGTCGCTATAGAGCTAATTCAGTAAACTGCTTTCAACAAATTAGGACACCCTTTAAAAAGTAGTTGTCATCTGAATACCGCTGTCTGGTTCAAATAGAAGGTATATGATGCCCTTTCTCCTGTGGATATTGCTCATGAAGGAAGATTATGTAAAAAACAGAACCATTTGTGTTTGTTCCTAAAGGGACCCTCAGGCCAGAGAGTTCGTAAATGTCTTTCCTGGGTTTTATTAAGCTAATGTACCGTGTCCACATTTGATTTCTTTTTACTCCCAGAGGGATTATATTGTTCTTTTTAACTATAGTGTTTGAAAGTATAGAATATGCTTCTAGAATATAGAATTGAGCATCAAACTTTTCTTTGCCAAATAGATGGATGAACTTATAAAATGAGTTTCACCAATTTATCTAAGCATTTCTTTGAAAGAAGAGCTCATGTCAAATATAAGAGGAAAACTCCAAATGATAAAGCTAGCCTTTTATAACAGTTATCCTTATAAAAGGAAGGATTTTGTCATGCAACTTTTCGGTCTCTTTATTGGTGGCTTAGCATAGTCAATTAAAATCCTTGGAAGTGTCCAGAAACTCAGTTTAATAGCACAATAATGTCTGGATACTGGGGGGGGGGGGAAAGGTGTGTAAAGATACTTGCAGGTTGTAGGTACAAAAAGGTAATTCCCCTCTCTGGAGGAGGAGCTCAAGCACTTCAGCTTTCTCACAAAGTTTGTTCCCATGGAAAGGATCCTTTCACATGTGAGAAGACTGGTCTTAAGGCACTGTTTGCATTTGATGCCGTATGGTAGAATCACAGAATGCCCTGAGCTGGAAGGGACCCACAAGGATCATCAAGTCCAGCTCCTGTCCCTGCACAGGACACCCCAAATTCACACCATGTTTCTGAGGGCCTTGTTCAAGTGCTTCTTGAACATCGCCAGGCTGGGTGCCCTGACTGCCTCCCTGGGGAGCCTGTGCCAGCGCTCCACCACCCTCTGGGGGAAGAGCCTTTCCCTAATACCCAGCCTAACCCTCCCCTGGCACATCTCCCTGCCATTCCCTGGGTCCTGTCGCTGGTCACCAGAGAGAAGAGGTCAGTGCCTGCCCCTCCTCCTCCTCCCCTTGTGAGGAAGCTGCAGACCATACTTTAACTCTGTCAAAAAAGATAGGTTAAATCTATTGCAATACTGGTACCCTCTGTGTCACAACTATTTCCATGACCTCAGATTTCAGGAACAGATATTCATGGCTAATGGGAAAAGCGATCACATCATAAAGAGAGAGATCACCAAAAAAAGTTTTAAAAGGCTGTGTGACAGTAAAAAGCTGGCGGCTGTGGTAGAGGCGTTGTTAAGTTTGTGGCAGTGTGCAGTGGTTTTGGTGGTAGCCAGAAACGGAGTGCTTTGACATATTTCACAGCTTGATCCAAAACCTGCTAGTGGAAAGATGCCCTTTGACTTTGGCAGCTTGTGGATCAGGCAATGTTTTGGCACCGTTATCATTGGTTTTTATCCTAGGCAGCCATTAAGCAAGCGTATGCTGCCAGTCATTAGCCTCATTGAAAAATGTGTAATGGGCATTGCTGTGTTTTTGGAGTACTGAAATGTATGTGGAGATTTTGCGGTTGCTTGATTCCTGAGGCTTGTCACTTCAGAACCTCAGCTTTAGTGTTGAAGAAACTTGTCACTCCAGATCTGGCATGATAGAGTGTAACACAATATGTTCTGACTAGCATGTAATCCTTCAGCTGATGACTGTAGCTCCAGGGATGTTAACATGGCACAAGCTACTGTTTTAGATCACTTTCCATGGTGCTTGGCATTGCACAGCCTTAGAACGTGAATTTATCAGGCAAAATTGTACACAGGTTGAGAAAATCAGTGGCAACTAGAACTATTTCAGTTTACTGTGCATTTAAGGACTTTTATAAGAGCAAGGACTGTAATTCTCTTGCTAAGATGTTGACTGTGATCCAAACATACATTGTACTAGGAGAGATGTAACAGAGAATTTCAAGTCTGTAAATAAAGATGGGTAGAAACCCTATCCCCTGAGGAATCTTGTGTCCAAAATGCTTTCCTGATGTTCTTTTACCCATTAAGAATCAATCTGATGAAGAATATGAAATTACCGATATCTTGCCTTTCAGATTTCTGGGCGAGTTTGTATACCCAGCACTTGATCTTGCGCATCGCTGAGCTTGTTGGCTGGTTCCACAGTATGCACCGGTGACTGTTCTAAGGTCATTTTGCAGATACTCAGTATAATGAGCTGTAAGCACAATATTAAAAATTGTTGACCTTGCAGCAAAATATTCAAAAAGGTATCAGAATAGTGGTTTTTTCTGTTATAAGGCAAGCTTAATCTGCTCTTACTTTTGTGACTATAGTATTTGTCCAAGGATGCTAGCAAATGACTTCTGGAGGAAGATGAAATATATACTACTCCCAATTCCCTGACTCCATTGTGAAACTATTGGCAAACCTTTTGTGACTATATTTATATTTTGCTTGTAGTATATTAGAATCTCATTTTTTTCCAAATCTGTGGCATTAATACATATCTTCTTTCACAAAGCAAGACTTCAAGAGTTAAGATGTATTTTTCTGCTCTTCTTGTACTCTTTCCTACTTTATCTTCCAGAATGAGTTTAAGAAATACACTGCATGTTTCTCAATCTCTGTTTTTTCTTTTGGCTTGGTTTGAGGAACTCTATAAATTCTCAAAAATACCTCTCGAGAAAAAAGGTGGAGGTTGTTGACCTTGAGATATAGGGTAGGGGATCATGAGAATTAAAGAAACCCATTTCCAGGAGAGTAAGCTTTTCCAGTACCAAGTATTTTATTTAAATATGCAATGAAGTGGTATAATGAGTAAGTTAATGTCAGTCATAGAATCACAGAATGGCAGGGGTTGGAAGGGACCTCCAGAGATCCTCTTGTCCAGCCCCCCTGCATGAGCAGGCACACCTAGAGCAGGGGGCACATGGCAAGTTAATGTGTTACCCTGCTACATATCAAGTAGTTGCAAGTGATGATTATGCAATATGGAAGGTAAAAAAAAAAGTAAAATAAGAAAGGTAAATGTGTAAATCAGGATTAAAGATTACTTCAAATAAACTTACTGAACTGTCTGTACAGCAGAAATGTCTAACAGAATCTCAGGAAAGGTTTGAGTGAACAGAGATTCAAGGAGAGGAGAAAAGCATTTAGGGAGTAAGGACCTTCTTTTATTATCTTAATAATGTGAAATACTTCAACCTGTATAAGACAGTCAGATCACACAATCTTAACATAAGCAAAAAATATATTTAATTTTGCACTGAAGGTGTTCCTCCATCCTTTTCCCCATAGAAAGTCCTGTGTTGTGTCACTCATACTCTGCTATTTGCTGTCTGCTTAGTTAATTAAAGTTAGGCTGACCTGGTGTAGTTGTTCCCATTTGCCAAGCTAATGTTCTTATAATAAGCTACTCTTACAATAATAGAATAATTCTGACTGAAAGGAACTTCAGGAGGTCTCCAGTCCAACCACCTCCTCAAAGCAGGGATCAGCTCTGAGATGAGACCAGGTCGCACAGGGTTTTAACCAATAGGATCTAGAAAACTTCCAAGGACAGAGACTGCAGCCTCTCTGGGAAACCTGTTCCACTGCCCGACTGTCCTCATGGTGAAAAAAAAAATTATTTCCAGTCAGAACCTCTCCATTTCCATTTGGATCCATTTTCTCTCATCCTCCTGCCATGCACTTCAGTAAAGAGCCTGGCCCCATCTCTTTGATGACCACCCTGTAGGTACGGGGCGCTGCTGTGAGGTTCCCCTAAAGCCATCTCTTTTCCAGGCTGGACAAGCCCCGTCCCTCAGCCTTTCTTCACAGGGTGAGTACTCCAGCCCCCTGACTATCTCTTGGGTTCTCCACTGAATTTAAGATAGCAAAGGAAAATTGCAACCCACAGTTGAATGAGAAAGTGGTGTATAGGGTTGGAAAGCAAAAGCTGCAAGAGCAAGAAAGCCCTCAGGAACAGAGAAACAGAACAAAGGGATGCCTCTCTCAAGTGCATGCATGCAAATGCACACAGCCTGGGAAATGAGAGCTCTGCGTGTGGTTGAGACCTTGCGTTGAGACCTTGCGTGCCCGCATCCAAGGAGAAGCCAGTGAGGGGTGACATCATGGTAGGAATGTGTTACAAACCACAAAATTAGGATGAGAAAGTGGACATCATTTCTCTCTGAACAAATCCAGAACACCTCCAGATCGGATACCTTCATTCTTATGCGAGAATTCAATCTTTCTGACACCTGCTGGAAGGGCAGTGGGATGTAATCAACCCAGGCTTCTGGAGCGTGTCAGGGATAACTTCATGATACAGGCACTAGATATGGTGCCTGCACTGGGGTATAAAGAGATATAAACCAGAAGCAATGTCAGGGAATATAACTATTCCCAATTTCAGCCCTCTGCTTTATGTAAATCCTGTAGGCAAACTTTAAAGGAATATAAAAGTTCTTGTCCAAAATTTATTTTAATGAAACCTCTCATAACAGCATACTGTTGTTAGGCAAATGTGCTTAAATGCCCTTACAGAACTTCGATATTTAACTGAAATCCAGGATAAAACTTAAGTTATAAATTTTATATTACTTTTAAAAAAATTAAACAGAATATTGCTAACATTTTTATTTTCTTGTTATAGTCTCCCAGTCATCAAGTGTCATATCTTTCTAACAGCAGGTATATGTTTTGATAGATCAAGTTAATATATGTTATATACATTATTTTTTTACTGGGGTTATCTGTGTGATAAATTTCTTTATAAAATCTATGGCAAATAACACTTTTTCTCCAAATGATACTTTGCTGGTACTAATAAGATAAAAGAGGTTATTTAATAGTAACAATAAATAAAAGTGAAAAAAATTGCATTGGCCTTATAAGTATTAGCTAGCTCTTATAAGTGACTCTGATTTTATGATGCTTAATTAGCATTGCCAAATCAGAAGCTAAAACTGTGGCGTAAGATTCCTTTAAGCCCAGAATTAACAGAAGATATTTTTTTCCTCTTTCATTCTGTCAAAAACCCTGTATTTAAGCCTATATTCTAACCATAATACATATAATTATCATATCACACTTTCCGTTCTTAAGCCATGTGGTTTTGCCTGTTTAAGACCTTTTTATAGCACAATAATCATGGGATTCAATTTTTACAGAAGTAGTGATTTAGCCAGTAGTGGTTTGTGCTTTAGAAGCCCTTGCTGCATACTTATTTCCTGGGCTTATGCCATAAGGAAAATCCCTCTGTCTTCAGTAGGAGTGGTATCCATGTAGCTGGAAGTAGAGAAGGGCTAGCTGTCTGTGATAAGTGGTTTCCTTCAATACAAAAGTGAATCAGGAGAGCACAGAAGTTGTGGAAAAGCTGTCATACAGTTGCATCGATGTCCCTGGACAATTTCTCTTGAGCTGCGGTAGCGCTTCCTTGTCTAGGCTCAGCAAATGGAAATTTCCTTGAAGACTGTCCTGAAGATTTGCTTATTCCAGCATGCAGGAAAAGCCCTGAGCTTTATTCAAGAAGAAAAGGATGTAATCTTTATAAGGATAGAGCAGCCAGCTCTATGGGGATAGAGCCTTGGGTTGTGCATGTATGGTGAAGTAGGAGAAATTATTAGCTTTCGCGTAACAGCATTTTTTCATAAAGTTTCAAAATACTGTTTATTTTCACAGTTGTCTGTGCGAGGTGAACGATGTGTTACAGCGGCTTACAGACAGGCAAACTAAAGCATACAAAGCTATTTTTATCCTCACTTAGGTCTTTGCTTGCCTGGGCAATGCTTCTGCCAAGTTAGATGATTTCTGTCTTGAACACTCCTTTTGTATCTGAGGCTGTTTCTTCATCTGCCAAGTGCTGCTCTGTACAGACAGAAGTTATTTAGGTATGATCTGCAGTCTAGTTGTGTGAGGCGGTGGGGTTTTTTCCTTTTGGAGGGGGAGTGGGTATACTGAGTTGGTCTGGACAGGCAAAAGTTCTTCTCAACACTGTTATACTCAGCAGTCTTGACTGACAGTGTAGAAAAAAATGCATCCAGAACAAGTATTTCAATCTGTAGCCTGAACAGCTTAAATGGAGAACATGGAAACTGCAGCGAGATAATTTCAGCCTGGGGAACCATGCCATCCTAAGAGCCTTAGAGGGCTAACGGAAGCAGAGGGAGAAGTGGGGATGATTCAGGGCACCTGAAGTTAAATCCTGCTTTAAATCCTCCCCCAAACCCTGAAAGATGAACCTTGCTCCTCTAAAGCTAGCATTTCCATATTCTCCTCCCTTCTGTAGGTTCAAATTTAAAGAACAAGGGTTGGAGTATGCATTTGGGGCTTTTAATTTATTATAGTTTAATTTTTGAAATTCTCTGCTGCATGAACTTTGAGTTCTCATTAATTTATTTTGAATATAAATCCTAGCAGAATTTCATTCCCTAGTTAGTGTCTAAAATGTATCAGATTAGTTAATCCCATGTGGGTAAATTAACATTTGATGCCACTGATAAGAGCACTGTTACTTTTATTAGCATTATAACTTTTAACTTTTCCTGCCGGCTTTTTTCCCTAGTACAGTCTCACATGATTATAATGATTTTGTATTCAGTGCTATGTTTTGGCTCAGAGGAGTATAAACTTGTTAGGGAATAGTCAATATTTATTAGTAGTTTACCATAGACTTCAGGAAAATCATTGCCCTAAAAAGTTGAATTCTGTTGTGGTCTTGTTCAAGTCCTGTCTTGAAATGAACATGTTATTTTGCAAATTAAAATAATGAATAAAATTTTTCCTCCCATGTTGTTGCAGCTCTGCATATGATATCAACAAATATTTTGCTATTAGCAAAATAGAAGACATAACATGAGCTTTCATCATCAAAATGGATGCAATACAGAGTGATTTTTAAAAATAGAATATATTTTCTTAATGGAGAGAAAGGGTAAAGATCTGGGTACTGCTTGCAATATATGCATTAATGGAAAAAAAATAATTTTCCTTTAGCTTTGTTAAAAGCAGAAAACCCTGCAAACCCCTTGAATCAGCTACATACTAGATTTCAAAAGTCACCGTACAATATTTCACAATTCTGTGCTCCTGCTTGTTGAAGGAAAAAGAGGAGAGGGGAGCACATTTACTAAGGTGGATTAAAGAGTACCAGTAACTTGTATTCACGCATGGCACTGATAATATCAGAGCTGCTGTAATATCAGGAGCGAGGTCTGTCTCGCAGAAGCATTTGGGAGCGGTGGCTAATCAATGAGGAAGGTAGGGAAGAGTCCTGTCTGATTCTTAGGATTGGGTCAGTGGTAGTGCAGTGTTGGCACAAATAAGAGAATAGCATAGCTCCCTCTAGCTGTTAATTTTCTAGGCAATTTGCGTACAGAAAAGATTCAGATAGTGATTTTTAAGTTTTCAGAAACTGTCAGTAGAGACAACTGACTTCCCCCCCTCCCCATTCATTTTGTTTCAGCAAAGACAACCTCTTTATGAGACTTCATTGGCTTCACTTATAATTTCTGTGGGAAATTATCAAAATGTGTAGTGATTTTAGCACTCTAGCACTCAAGAAGAAAGTCAGAAAAAATATTTCAGACTGCTTTATTAACAGTTCAGAGTTTTGAGAAATCATGACCATGTGGGTTGAAACCAGCTTCTGAGAAACACCTGTAAAATGGGGATTCAGGTCTGAAATTTTGAGCTGATGGAAAAGACATTTGTATAGAGGAAAAGCAGGTTTAACCTGGATAGGAAACACGAGGAGAAAATCTTCAGCCTGAGCGTAGTCTTGAATGGTTTTTTTCTTGCCAATCCCAAAAGAAGAAGCTTTAAAAAAAAAACAAAGACAAAAAAAACAACCCTGGTAGAAGTGGATAAAGAATAACAGAGAGAGACGAAAAGTGAGCAGTGTTCAGGTTCTGTAGTAGTCCGGGAGCTGAGCCCAAGAGGAAGTTACAAACATCAGTAGCAGCAGGCAAAGGTTGACTGTTGGCAATCTTCAAGGGAGATGGGCTTCAGAACTGGTGTATTTAACAGCAGGAGCCTAGGCCAGGTGATTTTTTTTGTACTTGCTGGGCTAAGAGTCTTTCAGGGCATGTGACAGCCGGAGGGAGTACGTCATGAGCAGGGCATTTCAAGGGAGAAGTCAAGGGAGAAAAATTTCTCATGGGAGACACAGACCAGGAGATCTGAAGTTAAAAAACTGTTGTGGTTTAGCCCCAGCCANACCACCCGCTGACCGACGCTGCCAGTTCCCGAGCCGCAATTGCACACACTCCCCCCAGTCCCTGCCAACTGCCCCCAGTTAATATACTGGGCATGACGTCATATGATATGGAATATCCCTTTGGCCAGTTTGGATCAGCTCTCTTGGCTGTGCCCCCTCCCTTCCCGGCTTCTTGTGCACCCGGCAGAGCATGAGAGGCTGGAAAAGTCCTTGACTAGTTCAGCACTACCCAGCAATAGCCAAACCATCAGTGTGTTATCAGTGTTATTCTCATACTAAGTCCAAAACACAGCACTGCACCAGCTGCAGTGAAGAAAATTAACTCTATCCCAGCTGAAACCATAACAAAAACATAGATAGAAAACAGATAATAATGAAATAATCATGTAGCTTTTATTTGTTAACAGCATTTAAAGGCAGCATTGTTTACGCATCACTGGAACACTGGTATACACCGAACCACAATGGCAGAAACTCTATTCACTACAGGATCTCACACAGAAAGTCTCTGCAAGACAGGAGCTTCAGTTTTTACCTTTTATCACTGCAGATTTGTCACAGAACAAGATATCTAAGACTGAATTATGGCATTTAATCATCTTTCATGAACAATCATTTTTGGGGAAAAAAGTATTAATCAAGATGGGCTAGAACATCACTATATAACTTACAGAAATCCAGCTTTGCCTTCCATCACTTTGTGGACTGCACTAATGGGAACAGGATGATTTAGGTGACTAAAGTGTTTAGGCACCTCGTTGCTATTGAAATGGTATAGATCAGGTGCAGGAATACCTTACTTCCTTTTTCTGTGTCATCTCTACTAGGGAGGGATCACAACAGTTACAAGAAATTACCAGAACTGTCATAATGAGCTTATATCTGGATTTCAAAGTGCTGTAAATGCTATTTATAGAATAATAGAATTATTAAGGTTTGAAAAGACCTCTAGGATCATCAAGTACAACTGTCAGCCCAACACCACCATGCCCTGAAGTGCCAAGTCTACACGTTTTTTGAACACCTCCAGGGATGGTGACTCCACCACCTCTCTGGGCAGCCCGTTCCAGTGCCTGACCACTCTTTCAGTAAAGGAATTTTTCCTAATATCCAATCTAAACCTCCCCTGACGCAGCTTGAGGCCGTTTCCTCTCGTCCTATCGCTTGGGAGAAAAGACCAACACCCAACTCACTACAAACTCCTTTCAGGTAGTTGTAGAAAGCGATCACATTTCAATCACAGCCAGTAAAACTTTGCTATTTCTGATCTGACTATCATTAAAATCTTGGATAAAAATCTGCCGATCAGGGCTTGATTGCTCAGCAGAGACACTGCAGAGGCAGTGTCTGCTATCCATTAGCTATACGCTTGCTAGTTCTTGCCAGGGATTATGACCTGAGTTGTTAGGAAAACCCCAGTGCTGCAATGCATAAACATGCAATGAAAGATTAGTGTCCTGGTACTTGAAAAGGGGGTGTAAGGAAAGGGAGATCTCTACACTCTTTTCCTCGTCTCTTGTATGCCACTGTGGTTATTTTGTATGCAAGGAGTTTGTATGCCAGGGCGCGGTGATCCATTGCCTTGCCTCAACTTTCTCTCTAGAAAACAAGAAAAAAACCTCATGGAGAATAAGCTGCTTGATGCTTTGAATACAGATGATGTGCACAGAATATTTAAATCTCGTCCAAGTTTTGTTTAAGATTCCATTAAGATGCAGTTGTGAATGAGTTTCTTTTTGCATATGTAATTAGAAAGCAGAACAGATGGGAAAGGCATAGTTTAAAGTGATGTGTTCATTAAAATAACCAAAGCTGTAAAGTGTTTGTTCCCCAACAGCAGATTCAGGATATGAGACTCCTCAGGCTTACGATTTTTTTCCCCTGTTTTGAGTTTGACAACTGTGAATGACAACCATGAGATCTCTTTTGCATCATTTTTGTTGTTAGATATCACCACTGTTCCTTAGGGCAGATTGATCGTTCATTCCCTCATATGTGGTTTGTGCTCAGTTAAGATATACTAGGAAGCAGTGGGTATTAAGAAGCAGACACTACATCAAGGGATTTATTTTAATTGCATTTACTCTAAGAAAGATCTATTGGGATTTAAAAAATAATATAGTGATTTTAATGTTCTTTTAAAAAAGATCTGTGTGGACTGTATCCTGATAACTACTGTTATCCCTTGGGTTATTTCTACTCTTAACTTTCAGGTTTTTAAATTAAAATGAAATCATTTTAAGAAATATAATTAGGGTTCCCCCCTCCCTTGTCTATTTTTTAGTAGAGGGGAAGTCTTCTAAAATTAGTATAAAAATGTCCAAAAATATATATACTAATGTGAATATGGGCTAATCCCCCCACTAACCCCCC
>VZTV01050454.1:0-14201 GCA_013400875.1 Anhinga rufa
TCCCTGAAGCTTTAGGTCAGATGTCCAAGCTCCAGGCAGATGTACAATTTCAGGCCAGGTCCTGCCTGGGCATTTCTTGACATGTCCTCTAACCCCATCCCAGGCATTCTGCAATGAGGGAACTTCTGCTGAAGATGCTGCTATTTTGGCTCTTCTCCTGACACATCTTAGTCTATGTCTATAAAACTCACTAGGACCAGAGAAAGATCTTTGCTCCATGTAGCTCTCTGTAGAGCAGAATGACCACAACCACCCAACACAGCACTCAGCTGGTCTTCATGTCCCACCCAAGTGACAGTCAGACAAAATTATTCTTCTTTGTGTGTGTTTTGGCTGTGCAAAGTATCAGAAATGTTGAAAATGCAGCCCGGATGAGTGGTGTTGCTATAGCATGAAGTTAGAAGTGTGTGTAGCAGGTCATGGAGTGTGGCACAAAGGTAGCTGCAGGTGCTGGAGGGGTAAAGCTGTTGGAGATACTTGGAAGGGCTATCTCTCATAATTGCTGCATGCAGAAAGGGGTGCTTGGAGTGAATCGTCCCAAGCAGTAATGTCCCACCATTGTCTTGAAGAGGACTCACTGGCATTGTCCAAAACAGAGCCATGAAGTAATGTAATATCGATGTGCCCTCAGCCTCTTCCTGCACAGCACATAACCAGTGAACAGACGTTGCTGGATTTCACTCCTAGGATCTGGCACAGTAAAGTTAGACAACACAGCACCCCGCTTTCAGCCAAGGCAATCTTTCACACCCTTTACAGCCCTACAGCCACTCTAAAACCTAGTGGGAGAATACTCAGTATCTTTGAGAAACACACCACTTTCGGTAGTGTACTTTTATAGGCTGATTTTGCAGCTGAAGTTTTGGCAGCTAGCTTTTACCACTTTGGCCAAAGCCTGTAAATAATTGAGACAAGAGCTATTACTTTTGCAACTGTATCTGCTTCAAGCTGCAAACACCTGATCTTTTCTTCAGTTCCCATAAACCTGCTAATTATAAGAGACATGGGGGACTGTGGGATTTCTCTTTTCAGTTTGATGTCTATTGGTGGCCATCCAAGGGTGTAAATCTTGAAGGATACATTAGAGGCAAGACCAGGAAATGTGAAAGAAAAATGATACCAAAATGAAAGTGTCTATACCGTCCCAGCAAAAAAATAAGAACATGAAGGAATATCACCTTGCAGATGTTGTCTCTCTGCAGTTCAGTGAGGCCTGATCCAGACCCTGATTAACATGAATTTATTTTACTGCCACAGATGGAATATGACCCTTTCCAGGGTAGAAAACAACAATCACTATGACCACAATGGTCTTAAAAAGAGATTTCAAACAAAAACACCCACTGGAGTCTGGCCTGCATGAATAATAAATTCAGAGACATAAACAATCCACACCAATGAAACCAAAGGTGTTACTTGTACCCCTGACACACAATCATGTTCTAAGGTATATTCAGGGTATAACACAATTTATTTCAAATATACTGAGCATTTCAAAGCCACAAAGAAACCTCAGGTGATTACATCTCCCAGTTGCTAGGAACAGAAAATTATAAATTTGATCTTCCTAACTGCCTTCCTCATTACACACACACTGTGCCACATTGTTTTTCTCCCACATATGCTGATTTTGCAGAAGGTCTCATATTTTCTAAAGCCAGCCCTGCAGTAAAAACACACAGCTTCAGTGCTGAATCAGTGCTGTGCCAATGGTCTCTGTCAAAGGCAAGCACCAAGCCAGCAGCATGAAACCTTCTCAGCTTCAGATGACTGAAGGAGGAGGAGAAGTCATAAATAACCCTTGTCCTCATAAGAAAGCTAGTTCCTAGGACTTTATTCTTCTGCATGCAGGACAAATTAACTAAAAAGACTGTCTTTTCTTGTAGCCCAATCTTCTATCATATGCCATCTAATTTCACTCAGTTATCCCAATTATACTGAACCCAATTACTTGGTTTTGGCTACAGCATATCTTCCAGAAAGACCTCCAGTGTTAATTTGCAAACACAAATGAAAGATTTGCTGCTTCCAAGGCTAGTTTTTTCCCAATGATGAATCACCCTTCCTGTTAAAAGTGTATATCTTACATCTCTTCTGATTTTTAATTTAAATTCTTACGTAAATGTTGCTTCTGGTTCCGGTAGCATTAAGCCAATGAATCACCACAGCTCTGATGCAGCGTGACAGCTCCTACATGTAACAAAGAAATCCATAGCCTTATGAAACGCAGAAAGCTAAATGGACAAATGCTTCTTATATATCAAATTTACTGGCACATGAACCCCTGCACACTGCACTGAGCTAACAGCACTCCAGGTACAGGCAAGCATCAATTAGGATTTTTTTAATCTAATATCACAGTCAAATATTCAGGAAGGCAAATGCTAGTAGAGGTTAATCCCAAATAGAGAACTTTCGATAAGAGTTCAAAATCAGCAGGCTACAGAAAAAGAGACAAAGACAATATCACATAAATGTCTGAGCTTCAGGCTGAAGCTATGAGAACAAAACGATAGCATCAACTGTTTCTTTATCTCGGATGGTTTGAAAACTATATTGGAAACTACCCAGTGCTTTCACAGAGTACTAGACTTGGACACTACAGTTCATCTTCCTCACCTGCCTGCTCATCAATTTATTCTGCAAACATCAAGGGAGTCTAGCATTAATCCCTCAGCTCTCTAGACTGGTTTCCAGTTAGTTATGCTAACTCCTTTTCTGGAGGCAAAATTTGTCAAAAACATGTTTTCACAAAAAGCTTTGACCATAAGGGCTCTGCTTTCCTCACTTTGAGGTCTGCCTGTCCGGTTCAGCCTGCAGAAAATCCAGATCCCAGTGCTTTCCAGGGGTGTGAATGTAGAGAAGAGATGCTGAACTCTATAGAATAAAAAAAAACCACACACAAAATTGCTGTCTGCAACCTCTCAAAACACTGAGTGTGGGATTGTAATTAAAAACCTTCCTTAAAAAAAGTCTTGTATTGCTCCAGCAAAGAGTCACCTTCCCAGTGCTTTGCTTCAGAATGGTTTGAATGCCCTGAAACATCTTTGCATATTCATTTTGTTCACAGTGAGGCTCCACACTTTTGGAACAGTTTACCTCTAAGTATCTGCCTAAGCTTCACTGAAACCAAATTGCGGTTAAGTATATATTGTGAAAAACAGAGCTGTATTGTACAAACAGCTGTAAACAGTGTCATTAATAGAAAATACTAATATTAGTAAAGCAATAAGCTTAGGCGCTTTCATTAATGAACCTCATCAGTTCACATATTCAAAGCACAATGCAATTAGCTTTTTTCAGAGCAGCTTTGTGTGCAATGCCAGCGAGCAAAGCCAACTCTCCTTACTACAGAACTGAGTTTTTCAGAAATGTGTGTGCACGTTTTGTGATTACTTCTTAATTGGAAGTACCAGTGCACACATGTCCCCGGAGCAATGTCTGATGAGATATTAGTACTCACAAGTAACTGTGAATGAATTCCAGGTAATTTAATGCACTAATTATGCATGTATTTGTTCTGTTGCATTTCTGAGAACCAGATCCATGAAAATAATCCAACACACCAGCCACAGGATATACCCATGGCAGTAATCAGCAGTTCCTTGCTCTGAAACCAGGGCTTACTACACTGAAATCTGCTGTGTGCTGCCTCTCTTTGCAGGGACCATGGTGCCAACAGGAAATCTCTGTAGAGATTGCCAAACCCAGTGAGTGTATCTTTCTGAGTCACTGAAAGAGCATAAAATGATGAAATTACACTGCCAGTGTAAACTCTGGGGAAGGGACCCACAGGACTGCTTGACAGCAGGCCACCAGGCTGCTCCTGGCCTGCTGGGAAAAGCTTGAGTCCCATCAACTAATACCTGTTATAACCTGAGATTCAAGTCTAAGTGCTTAAGGAAACTTAAGATACCTACATATATTGTAACATTTTAGGGGTGCACATAATAACGAAAATAGGATGCAGTTTATGTACTGTCACAGTTATGTATCTGTGTTAGGATTTTCCCCTTCACAGCTCCAGGCAACACCTTGTTACCATCCAACATACTGTTATTGTTGAAATGAATGATAGACTCTAAGATGCTTGGAAATCCCCTCAGTTAACAGTGAAACAAGAGCTGTAAATAAAGCTTTCTTCACTCCTTAATCCAGCTGGAAAAGAAACTTAATGACAGATTGAGATAAGTAAAGGGAATCAGGGTTTAACCGTAAATAGCCAAAAGGTTGAACTAACAAACTGAAGAAGGAATTCAGTGCACTCCTCACATGGCAAGGAAAGGATAGCCATCTTACACAGGCATGCATGAGGTTTAACTGCAGAAACTTTCATGATGAAGGAGACATCAGAGTAGAGGTGAAGGAATAAAAGATGCAACCACTACTCACTCCAGTATAGGAATCGGCACAGAAAATGTACTGCACTAATTCAAAATCAATAAACTGCTTGCTTGTAAATCAGGGAAATTTAAGGTGTAATTCTTTTGCTGCGTCTTGGTTACTTAAAAGTTATATTTAATTATGAGCTGATTGCCCTTGGCTCCCCTCACAGCTGGTGGAGTCACCATGCTGGTGGCTCTAATGCCTTTTAGCTGGAGGCTATCTCTACAGAAATGTTTTTAATAGCTCTTTGTGTGCATGTGTGTACATGTACACACACACATATAACATATGGAGTTTTAAGAGAATAATAACTGTACAAAACAAAAGTACTATACTTCATTAATTATCAAGGTATCAAGATAATAACAGTTAGTTGTTATACACTGGAGCACAAAAAAATTACCTTCACCTTGTGATGTTCTCCTAGACTCTCATTTTCATGTTTGGCCTGAGTTGCTACATGCCTGTCTCTGCAAGCTTGGGAAGTAAGCACTGAAATCCCCACCAAAGGCTACCCTAAAGAGGCACAAATTCACAGGTAGTCTGTAACAGATTTAAACATTAGTATATATACTTAAAATAAAAAATAATTTAAAAAAAACTA
The DNA here is from genome assembly GCA_013400875.1 of Anhinga rufa. Lineage (NCBI taxonomy): Eukaryota > Metazoa > Chordata > Aves > Suliformes > Anhingidae > Anhinga > Anhinga rufa. The sequence goes on from VZTV01050454.1 coordinate 4,991, forward strand.
TGGAAACTTATTACCTATTGTTACATGTTGCTGTAACAGGTTTGTACGTGTTGTAGCAAGCTTGTTTAAGGTTGGTAGTTACTCCCCTTGTGTTATGCCAGCACTGCATGCTGTTTTTAAGAATGACAAAGATTTTAGGAAGGGTAGTAGGTTTCTAGTGGATATGGGTCCCACCGTTCTCCAAAAAGAGCTGTCTGTCTCAGTCTCATCAGAAGACCAGCATCTCAAGCACTAAGACAAACCACATCAAGCTGTGTCCCCTCTCTGCATAAGAGATAAAGGATGTTTATGGGACTAGTTCAAACTCTGATTATCTACATTTTAGACATCTGAAGTTAGTGTAGGTGAATGGCGCTAGGAGTATTTCCACTCATGAAGAAAGACCTGAATAACAGATATTTTTATACTAAGCATAAACTTCCTTTTTGTCCTACTTAGCTAGAGGAAGAAAGACCTTTGTGATGGCAGAAAAATGTAGTGTAATTTGGTAAGTATAGGGAACAAAGTAGCACCAAGGTACCCTGAGTTTATCACCAGCAGAGAATAATCCATTGCTCTTCCCACACCTGACCTAGATGGTTCAAGATGGCCTGACTACATCCTCCTGTCCCAGTACAGTGCACTGGAAACAGAAGCTGCTTCTCTGAAGCTTTTTAATTTCCAACCAGATGCAATACTGCCTTGCATCAATGTCAGCAACTTTGATGATTTGTTCACTGAGTGGCATTTAAGGTACTTATTCTTCCAAAGAGAAAGTTGAGTGCAAGTCATCCACAGGGACACTGGCCTGAATCTCAAGGCTGGTTGACTTAGATTCTTTTACAGAGGACTTGTATGACAAAGAAGTTTTAAGAGTCTACATGGTCTCTGTTCCATCACCTCTGCTGCTGTTACCAGTTCCTTAAAGTTCAGCTGTTTGGTGAGCTGAGCAAGTGAGAGAAGAGCAAACAGCTCACGTATCCTTCTCCTGTTTTAGCATCAGTCCTGTGCACCTCCACTGACTTCCCAAACACAAAATCTTACAGGTGCACCTAAGTAACACCTCTCACCCAGCTACAGTGGGTAATAATGCCTAAAATGCCTAAAAAATATCAATACATCACTTTTAATATCCTGCAGGAGTGCTAGCTTAAGGGAGTTATTTCAGAGTTTTTTTGTTCATAATTCCATCCCCAGGTCTGCAAACTCACCTACATGCCTTCTCCTCATGACCTCTTCCCATCCCCTCTGTGGTAACTCTTGTTTTAGGGTGGGTCTTTGCTGCAGGGTTAGTCTGGGTTCTTGCTCAAAGTCTCGTTTCCTTTGCCATGCTTATAGGAAAGAAATCCTGTATCAGATGGCTGCAGCAAAACTAGCTGAGGATTCAAGATTTTCTTTGGATTTGGTCTAGACTGGCAGATGTCTACCTTGCAAATGAACTCAAAAACTGTTACTTCTGCCACGGTGTACTGCAGTCATAGAAGGGCTTTGTTTTCTTACTCCTTTAATTCCTCTGACCAGCACTAGAAGTTGCCTAGATCATTGTAATATTTAAAGAGCAATTCCTTCCCATTGCTGTGTTGTGTTTCTGCCATCCTTGTGGTACATTTGAACTGGAACTGAATGCCTGGACCCAACCTTGCCTGCACTAGACTTTTGGTAGGAGCTCAGTAAGACTCATCATTTGTGAAGACCCCAGAAATCAGAAATTCTGAAATTTCTAAGCAGACAACAACAAATTTAATTAATTAATTATTTAATTAATTCAACAAAAGCAAGTCCTGCACCTGGGGAGGAACAACCCCAGGCACCAGTACAGGTTAGGGGCTGACCTGCTGGAAAGTGGTTCCGCTGAGAAGGCCCTGGGAGTGCTGGTGGACAGCAAGCTGACCCTGAGCCAGCACTGTGCCCTCGTGGCCAAGGTGGCCAAGGGTATCCTGGGCTGCATTCAAAGGAGTGTGGCCAGCAGGTCGAGGGAGGTCATCCTGCCCCTCTACTCTGCCCTAGTGAGGCTGCATTTGGAGTACTGTGTCCAGTTCTGGGCCCCCCAGTTCAAGAAGGACAGGGAGCTGCCTGAGCAAGTCCAGCAGAGACCTACCAAGATGATCAAGGGACTGGAGCATCTCCCTTATGAGGAAAGGCTGAGAGACCTGGGTTTGTTCAGCCTGGAGAAGAGAAGACTGAGGGGGGATCTCATCAATACTATAAGTATCTGAAGGGCGGGTGTCAGGAGGATGGGACTGGACTCTTTTCAGTGGTGCCCAATGACAGGACAAGGGACAATGGGCACAAGTTGGAACACAGGAAGTTCCACTTAAATATGAGAATAAACTTCTTTCCTGTGAGGGTGCCAGAGCAGTGGCACAGGCTGCCCAGAGAGGTTGTGGAGTCTCCTTCCCTGGAGACATTCAAACCCCGCCTGGACGCGGTCCTGTGCCCCCTGCTCTAGGTGTGCCTGGTCACGCAGGGGGGTTGGACAAGATGATCTCTGGAGGTCCCTTCCAACCCCTACCATTCTGTGATTCTGTTATTCTGTGAAAATTACTGCCAAAAGAGAGGCCTCAGCATGGGAGATAAATAAAATACTGAAGACTTTGTTCAGGATGACCAAAGAAAACAGCTTGGCACTTGACAGATCAGTAGTTTCTGTTTGATATTGCTTCTGTTGAATTACTAGTGATTATTCTCAATTTACTGTGTGGTACTGCCAGTCCAGGCTCAAGGCTGCCTTGCAAAATAACAACTTACCAGCTTGGGAGGATTTTGTTGATTGTCTTCACTGCCTGCATTTCCACATGACATGCTTCTGCATCAATACAAAATGCTGTCATCATACTTTTTTCGTGGAACATGACTTTCATTCACTGCCACAATAGCATATGCCTTGCAGTTGTTGGCTTAGTTTACTAAAATGGAAGAGTAATGGCACTTCCAAACAGGTTTTCCCACAACACCAGTATAATCCTAGATTGGCACAGCTTGTGAGGAGAGCCAAGAGTTCAGCCTTAGACACAGGTTTATGCAGCACTGAAGTTAAAAAGCAGCACAACTAGAATTCCGTGTGTGCTCATTCTTCAGTGAAGACATGTCCTTAATATAAATGACTGTCATTTTATAAGCAAAAATTTTCAACAATACAAAGAGAAGTTAAGTTTGTGTTGAATGTTGGTAGGTTGGAGACTAAAATAAATAAAATAATACAAGACATTTCTGGGAAAATTAACTTCCACTGATGTGGCTGTTACACAAAAGGGATTTTGCTATAGTTTATCACATGGTGTTTAAGACAACCATATAATTTTTGCTAATACTTCCATACTGAACTCCAAACTGTTATTGCATTACCTGCAAAGTGGGACACCTTTAGGTTCAGTCTACCAGGTTTCATGCTTTTGTTGCAAAACAAAGACTGAGAAAGGGAGATCTGAGAACATTTAGGAGAAACTAGCTGCAGGGAGGCAGTCATGGGAAGAGGATGCAACTTGGACAATGAAATCCTGAATTCCTACAAAACAGGGTTGGCATGGCTCATAGAAAGGACTTTAGACTAGAAAAAATGAATGGGGAAACTGGGCATGTTTTTACTACTCAGGAATAACAAATGAGGTAACGAAAAATATGACAACAGCTGATGGAGTATGAGGAAGGAAGCTCATACTGATAGGAGCCAAAGTCAAGTAGCTGACAGCACTTCTAAGGGATTGTTTCTCTCCCAGCTGGGGTACTGACTGTGACTGGTAAGAAACTGCTTCCCTGTCACACACTAATGCAGGAGGCTTGGCAAACAGACCAGGCAAGGTCAAACTATTGGAACAGGATGTGAAATCAGACACTATAAGGGATAACAGCATGTGGTAAAATAGCAGCTACATTTAGAGCAGATGTATCAAGGAAAAGCAGTCTGCAGAAGGGCAGAGATGCAGATAAAGGCAGTGGGGTGCATCAACAAAGGAAGTGAGCATAAAGTGTAAAGGGAGAAACAATGGCATGGGCAAACAGTATCTGTCTCAATCTCACTGGGAAAAAAGGAAAATGAGGTTTTACTGGGCTGAGAAATCACTATATAATTTCATTATGATGTCTGGTGGTTATAGATATTTAGGTAATGTTATTAGAAAGAGAGCTTTACTAATAATTACATCATTACGGACACTTCAATGTTCTAGATAAAGAAAGTAGAATAAGTGTGATGAGTAATAGCAGGGTAAGTTACTTCTAGATGGGATGGGTGGTAGATTTCTCCATCAAATAGCTGAAAAATCCAACAGACTGTATGCTATTTTTATTGGTCTTGTAATTGCTGAAACCATTTCAGAAGATTTGATCATTAAAAATAAAATCCCAAGGACTAAGAAGCTGAATTTATATTAAATGGAACAGCATGTGAAAGTAGGTCTGCAAGTTCTTCACTGAAGGCAGACATTAGAAATGAAGGAAACTAATTAAATCACCTGATGCTGAAAATATCTATATAGTGACTAATTGCAAATATTCCTACTGTTTTCTTAGAGCTAACTACTTTTTAATGGAGAAGAACATAAAAATATGTTAGGAGCATTGTACAAAAGACTGGAGAACGGGATAAAATTCTGGTCATCAATATTCAAGATTTAAACAGATGCAGATCAGCATTGTTCAGGTGGTCAAAGCAATATGTAGTTTATCTTGGGGGAAAAAAACAAACCAACTTGATTTGTGTATACTTTCAGAGAGAGGAATGGAAGTATGTTGAACTCAGACATGGTGGAGAAAAGGTATATATGTGTGTATATATATATGTTTATAAAAGGCATTGGTTTAAGAGCAAGTGGTTTAAATGAGGCGTTAAAATGACTGTGCACATATTTGGTATGGAAATGGGAAGGTCTGTTGCCTTTAGAGGAGGAAGGTAATAGAACAATGTTTTGGTCACAGCAGGGGCACAAAACGTAACAAGAGCTAACACAGAGCTAAACCAGTTGATGTGTTATGGCTGCAGCAAGAGAGAGTGGCTCTGAGACTCAGGAGGGCTCTTCCTGCCTATCGTCTGCTCCAGCTATTGTAATGCCACTGTCAGAACTGCAGTGCTGCTTATTAAAAACTGCTGAAAAGTAGGGCAAACTGGGCATCTTCCTTGTTGTCTCCTTACTAAAACAAACAATACAGAAAATAATAACACAGAAAACTGAAGACAACAGAAGTTCAAAGGTGCAATATTCAGCTGGCACTAATGTTCTAATATTGGACTCCATGATTTTGCTTTTGATGCAGTGCAGGATGCTGGCTATTGGGCTGGAACCGCTGATAATTACATGGCATTGATTTTTTTTTTCTGTCTTTCATAGTACCAGAGTCGATTTTCCTCTTTGCTGATGCACGGAGCTTACCAAAGTGTGTGGGCTGAAGGGGAAGAGCTTGGACTTGATAAAATATCCCCTTGCATTGCTAGAAGTGTCTTCAGTGATGAAGAAATAAGGGCTCAGCCTTGCAGAAGGCATCCTGTGCGCCCACAGTGCCAGTAACTGCCACTAGCATCAAAGAATTTGGCTGCAAGGACCCTTGCTGCCTGAGGCATTTACCCTTAGAGTGTATCTACATGCAGCCACCCTCCAATGACCACGCTGCAGACGTAACCCAACTGACCTTTTGTTTGCTAGGTGGGATACTGATAACAACACCTCTGTAGCAGCTGCAAACTCAGGAACAGCTTCAAAATCTTGCTGGAAAGATGGGTAAATATTCCAGCAGCCAGCCACTGCTGAGCTCTGCCTCAGCTACTCCTGCTGTTCTGAGGGAAGCTCAGGTTTAAGACAAATTGTCTCAAGCACAGCACAAGAAAACATGCTGAAATCATATCTGGTAAACAAGAGGAGCAGTAAACTGAAAAAATAATGAACCAAAACAGCTGTGGCAGAAGTTAGACCTAGGTAGAGAACCAAACAATGAGGGAATAGTCTAATGGCATCCCCCTCCTCTTTTGAGGGCCTCAAAAATAGCTCAAATGAGGGAAAATCAAGACAAAGCATAGAGGGACTGAAGTAATGATTTATACTGTCCCCATGGCTGCTAGCCCATAGTCTCCTGGGGCCCTACTCCTCGGATATTTTCTACATATAGCACAGAGAGGAAACACATTATATAGCCGCAGCCATCAGCTTCACCTACGTACTGAAGAGCACCTGGATACAAGACTTTCTTTCCTCTTTCCATTGTGTGTGATTTTCTTTCTGCATCCTCTTGGTTTGCCTTTTTGCTTTGCTGTCCATTTGAGAATAATCAGGGTTAGAAAATCAGCAGAGTGTCAGCACATGCTCTGAGCCTCTGACCAAAGAGGCAACTCACAGCAGTCCAAGGCTTGGAGGAGCTTGCCAGCTCTTGGAGTTATTGAAAGAGCATTTGCAGAGCCTGACTAACTACAGATAAGGAGTACATTCACTTCTTACCCTTCCCTGTAAGTTGTGGCATGCACAGCCCCAACTCACAGCATAGCTGTTCTTTTTTACCACTTCCAAACTACATTGAATTATTTAAATCTCCTATAGTTATCGGATTAACTCATTTTTCTCAATATGACAGTATCAGGGCAATTTGTGGGGAAGGAGAACAAAGTGTACTTATCATGTGCTCAATGGACTAGCAATTGATTCTTATATACCCTCTAACAAGCCCCTCTCATTTTCATCTGCTTTTTATATAGCAGTGGTTTTTTCCTTCTCTCTGGCAGTGACATTGAAGATCGCTATCTTTGCCTGACTAACACAGCACTATTTAACATTCAAGAGTTATGTTGCCATTCTTCGTATTTAAAGACTCAGCAGACAAACCCAGACAGTGGAAAATATTAGCAGAACCTGTAAGGAGGATGCCTTGGGTTGGTCACTGCAAGATCAGGTCTGCAGCAAGGCAGGAGTCTCCATCCTGTTCATTGAGGGATCTAGGATTCTGGCACTGAAACTTCTACTTGCTTCACACCTCTCTGAGCACAAGATTTTACCTAGATATGAGCATAAGTATGGCAGAAAATTGTTTTAGGTGAATCTGCACTCTGTGCTACAGCCCCAGTGTTCCCCAGAGGAGCCATTAAGCCTTCTACAGTGACTAGCATGCCAAAACTTGTGGCTAATAATAACATCTGGCACCAGTGAGTGACTGATGTGACTCCCATGGCAGTGGAAAACCAAGAAGTTATTCATCTTGATTATTATTTTTTAAGCTCCAAGAGTCTAAAAACAGATTTGTTTTGTTTTGTTTTGTTTTGTTTTTATAAAACCAAAATAGAGGACAGTTCACGACAGATAGAACAGCAAGTGGCCAGCAATCAATTCATTTTAAAGGAAGATGACTAATTCTCTCCTGTCACACATGAAAGTTATTTCAATATCAAAGAGGCTAATTTTGAGAGACTGCATTGTCCTCCAAGCGCTTTAACCCTGAGATCTTCCTTCTCTATCTCACGCAAAGTTTTCTTTGCATCTCATGTGCAGTTTCTGTAACATGCCTCTTAAGAGATTTTGAAACAAACAGCTCCCTTGCACCAGGGAGAGTCATCTGGCTACAAATGCAGATGTATAAAACATGATTAATTCTACTGAGGAAAATGTAGAGGTGGTCACAGTGTGAGGTTCAGTTAGAGATAGGCAAGATGAACATGTCAGAGGCAAAGAGGGATGAAAAGGAGACATTTATAATTTTTTTAATTTTGTGGAAGTGGAGGATTTCAAGTAAAGTTTTATAATATTTGAAGGAAAATTAATACATATGTTGGGTTTTTTTCTCTCTGTGAGGATAGATCGTCATGCTATTCAGATAACTTGACACTGATGTAGTGGCAGAGAGCAATCTTAAAGCCTCTTGCATTGACTTTTGAAGAATTTTGGAAGTAGAGCTCTTGCCACAGATCCTTTTCCCACCTTTTCTTAGAAAAAAAGAAATCAGCCACATGCCTAAGAGCTTCTTCCACCCAGCTACTCTGACCACCAGGAAGATATCAAAGAGGCTGTAAAGGACCATGTTAGTTAGAACAGCCCATAGATTTAGAATAGGAACTGAACTCATTGAAGCCTTTGAAGTGAGACTACAATGCCGCCCCATCCTTTAGTCATGCATGAAACATAGGGTGGGAAGATTAGCAGATTTGGCTAAGATTGCTTCAGTGGTTCAGAAGGAGCAATCAAGACAAAAGCTCTGGTCCCATCTACACTGTGCTAGAGGTCCTTGATCACTTTATGCATCATTTAAGTCCACTTAAAAGCACAGAATCAGCCTTAGCAACTCTAAGCGTCTACTCTTGAAAACAGCAAGACAGGGAAAATCAAACTGTAGCAAGTGCCTCTTGAGCACATACAAGCTTGTTTTTCAACAAGTTGAAAGTAGCAAGACTTGAACGGATTTTCACCAGAAGACTAAATGGCATATTCTCAACACAAATTGCAAAATAATCAAAAGGAGAAACAAAACTTCTTTGTAATTCCACCTCAGTAGACATGAAAGGCAAAGCTTTACTTCAGATGGGTAATTGCTGGCAACATAAGAAACAATGGAAAATGGGGTCTAAGCATAAGACACATCAGACACTTCTATTAACCTCCATAGCAACCAGCCCTGTCTAAAATTATGCATTTGGTGCATGCCTAGTTTGACTGCAACCATTCAAAACATACAGTAGAAACTTCACTTCTAATCCTTCTCCCTCCAAGAGGCAAATTATAAAGCACTTATGTGTTTCATTCATAGTTCATTCTGAATGCTTTTTAATACCATTTTACCTAATCCCACATAGGCTGGGCCGCAGTGCTTGATAAGCAATTTACAGAGTGCTGAATGTTCAAACTTAATGAATTCTCACCAGAACCCTTCTTGGCTTGCTGGTTTCTTGGGTTGCTTTGGTGCACAGCACCACACAAGGAAATCTAAAGATTGAAACTGCACTTGGGGGTAGTACAGATGAAAGGTCATAGAGGACAGGAGAGGTGCCCGAGGACTGGAAGAAGGCAAATGTCACTCCAGTCTTCAAAAAGGGCAAGAAGAAGGACCCAGGAAACTACAGGCCAGTCAGCTTCACCTCCATCCCTGGAAAGGTGATGGAGTGGCTCATCCTGGAGGTCATCTCCAAGCATGTAAGGGGAAAGATGATTATCAGAAGCAGCCAACATGGATTCACCAAGGGAAGATCATGCTTGACCAACCTGATAGCCTTCTATGATGGGGTGACTGGCTGGGTCGATGAAGGGAGAACAGTGGATGTTGTTTACCT
>VZTV01050454.1:14531-26026 GCA_013400875.1 Anhinga rufa
CTGGAGCATCTCCCTTATGAGGAAAAGCTGAGAGACCTGGGTTTATTCAGCCTGGACAAGAGAAGACTGAGGGGGGAACTCATCAATACTTATAAGTATCCAAAGGGTGTGTATCAAGAGGATGGTACTGGACTCTTCTCACTGGCACCCAATGACAGGACAAGGGGCAATGGGCACAAGTTGGAACACGGGAAGTTCCACTTAAATATGAGAATAAACTTCTTTCCTGTGAGGGTGCCAGAGCAGTGGCACAGGCTGCCCAGAGAGGTTGTGGAGTCTCCTTCCCTGGAGACATTCAAAACCTGTCTGGACGTGGTCCTGTGCCCCCTGTTCTAGGTGTGCCTGCTCACGCAGGGGGGTTGGACAAGATGATCTCTGGAGGTCCCTCCCAACCCCTACCGTTCTGTGATTCTGTGAAATTATCTGTTTTAGGAAATTATATATACTTAGAGCCACATCATTCATAATATCTTTTAAAAAAAAATAGGAGGACATAGAACAATAAATGATTAACAGAAACCAGGCAATAACCTTAGCTCAGGGGAAAAACTATTTCTACAAATTAATAGTGTGATGCCTGAAATAAGATTGGAGCAATAGAAGAGTCAGGAGTGCCTGCAAGTTCAAGAGAAGATAAGCATTGTTCCAGTTGCTTAAAAGCATTGTCTTTGTGCCAAAAAGATCCATGAGCAGAGCACAATCCAAAACCATTTGTTAGTTTAAGTGCTTTCAAAAGGGAAGGTAATATCCTTCAAGCTCGAAAGTGGTTACTTTTAGAAAAGTTACTACACTGACACTCATATCTTCAGCTTGAAGCTAGTGGTTACCTGAACATAAATAATAAGAGCTTTGAAAAGAGCGGTAAAATGTTTACCCTCCTGCTTCACTCGCCCTTGCTAAGGTTTGCCTCACTGCAGCAGGATTTCAGAGCTGTGAGTGGTACACGACTGTGAGCTTGGTGCTTCAGTTTACAGAGTGAGTGAAGTATAAAGAATAACTTAGACTGGAAGTCTACTATTCCTGTGAAAGTGTCTCATATTTCTATGTTCTTTTAAGTTTGATGGCCGCAGCAGGCTTTTGAATAAAGAGCACTATATGGCATTTAAATAGTAGACCTATTGTAATTATGTGGAAGTTGGAACAATATACAAAAATCATGCAATAAAGAAAGCAGGCAAAGCACTCGGCCATCTCAAATGAATGAAAATGCCAGAAGGGACCTAAGCCTTCATTATAGGCTGATGACCTGCTAAATTACATTGCCAGAGCACACGCAAGCCCATCATTGACAGTCTAATTCCAGCCTACCTCTGTGGAGAGATGAGAAATCCTTCTCTCAAGCTCATACCCAGAAAGCAGATGGAAAGAGCAAGGAAAATGAAAAGCTTCATAGGGATCTTCTGGACCTTACTGATACTGCATCAGAACTTGATTAAAGAGGTTACAGGGAGCTTTATATTTCTCTGGTTTTCTCAGCAGAGAGACTATAACTCTAATAACTCTATTAAGAAATGCAATGGATAGACTGAGAGTGCTTAAATGAGGACACTCACTGATGCATTAACTCTGGGAAACCAGCTATTCTCATAAATGCACTCTTTCAAGGTGTAACTGCAAAGTGGTACAAGCTTGCTTAGCAGCAATACATATGATCATGAGGCTGGACACACCACCACACAGGGGACCGTAGGAGAGAGATCTATTAGCTAGAACTGGCTTTGGGACAGTATGAGGTACCAAATCCAAGCTGCTTAGCTCTGCTGTGGGTCAGGGATCAGATTAATAGAGCAGCACTGAGGTAAAATGGTTATTTGCTTTTTAGGACAGGAGCAACACTGTGCTGTATTGTAGCTGTACATGTGCACTCAAAACTTTCTTGGGGTGTGCCATATAGACAATAGAGCTGTTTTCTTGCTCTGGTTCCTTCCATGGACTTGGAGCAAATCTTTTAACTTCAATATTCACACATAGGTGAAACAGGGCAATTAAGCCTACCCACCCTTCCAGGCTGTAGTGGCAGCTTTATCAGCAGACCAAGCAGTGTTATAGCAAATGAACTCCTCTCCCTTCCCTGCAGGCCAATGCATAATTTTTCTTAGACAGTTTTCACTTTCTCTGTGGCCTCTTAGGCAGCAGAAAAATCTGTATTTTACTCCGATTTTGGGGAAAATCACTTTAAAGTCATTGAGATAAATTTTTTGAATGATGGCTGCAGACTTGCATGGTTCCCTGTGCGCTAACCTACTAAAATCATTAAATACATTATTAGAAAAGATAACTGAAATAAATGCAGTTTAGATAATTCCTTAGGAATGTGGTCCAAACCCCATCAATAAATCACTTTAGCAAATGTCTTTCTAGTAAGTTGGAGGGAAGAGTTGTCTGTTTATGTCCACAGCTATTGAAAGGCCAGTCAGCCCCAAATGCTGAGGTGCTCAACCACCCTGTTATCCCTGTAGAAGCTGGGACTGCAAAAGGTACCACATTTTCTAAGGCAAGGAGTAAGATTTATCCATCCATTTATCCTTATCCATCTGAAGATAAACACCCTGTCCCTTAGCTGAATCTGTATGGAGTCATAAAAGAAAAGGATCTGTTCAGATTTTTGTCCTGTAATCCAACTATCAGATGTTATGAAGCGGGGGTTGGGGGGGTTGTGCATGCAAACTCACTAAAGCATTTCCCCTTAGTTTGGTAGCAGGCAGGCAGACAGACATGAAGAGATGCTCTGTCAGGGCAATACACAAGCTGTTGCAGAACAGAAGCCTTAGTCCAGCTCTGAGGTTCAGACCTCAGGAAGAGCTTGTCTCTGCTAGACTGTAAAGAAGTATAATCAATATCAACTGTTCACAGTTAACCTGATGGAAACCCATTTGCAGAGAAATGACACAACAAACACAGGGCCCCTGCCACAGGCCGTGGGAGCAGGATGCCATGTTCACTCTGGGCCTGAGCAACCTGGGCTGCTGGCCTCTGGGGCGGAGAAGAGTAAAGACATCTGGATGTCTTTGCATGACATCAGCCTGTATCCAGCAGGACTAATAAGCTCTGCATCAGTGCTAGCCAATGACTCTGCCTTCCTGAACTTCTGCACTGTGCTTCTGGACACTCTGGAGTCCAAAGTGTGGGTTAATGGTTTAGCTTTGAGCTCCAAACCCACCCAGACATGGCTATGGATTAATGATTTAGGTATCTAGGGCTCAAAAGTAAATCCATGTTTGTAATGTAGAGGCCCTGCTTCTCAAAGTTGATGGTAATTTTGGAAGAGTTTAAATGAGAAGTGTTTTCCTTATACAAAGTTTGACACAATTGGTCTTCAAAGCACAAACCAATAAAATGTATTTGGTCAGCTCAGTGACTGTGAGGGTAGCAGCCCCACCACAGCATTTGGGTCATACTTAAGGGCGACACTGTCTCTCGCAGTGAGGCTGATGTAGAGCTGTGGTACACCGTGCAGACAGGTGTATCTACATAGAGCTGTGGTTTAAGTAAGTACAGCCTCTATGGGGATTCAAGGGTCAAAGATGGGGAAGGCAGGAGTGAGCACTAGCAGCTCAGTCAGGCCCCTTTTACTCTATAAGGCAACACATGGCAAGTACTATCCACCATAGCAATTATATCATTAGCACAGCATCTGTCACAGAGGAACATGGGATCTTCCTAATGGCCAGGTGAGAAACAAGGGCCCTAATAGCAAGGAGTGCTAAATGACAAACGCATGAAGAATCCTATTTCAAAGGGTTATGGTTTAAATCAGACTTGTGCTAGAATGTTTTCCTGGATCCATGCACCAGGCAGGACTACTGGGCAGGAAGAAGAGTCTGGCATGGGCAAGTTCAGGTGGATTTTAGGCGGTTGTTGTTCCTAGAGATTAATGTTTTCTTTTAAATGATGCAGAAATGATGAAGATGTTTTCTTTACCATCGCTGCTGCCTTGATAAGCAAGGCTTGATCCAGACAACCCTCCAAAAGCAAAAAAGAAATAGGAATTTTCCCATCAATGCAATCGACTTTGCTTCATGTCTTTACTTTGCATTTGGATTGAAATTTTCTAGCCAGTGACTGTCAAACAACAGAGAAGCATGTCACTGTGGTTCACATAACTATTATGATTGTTTTTCTCAACTGGAGACAAAACATCAACATTTTCAGATGGAGTTAATTCCACATTAAACACAATTAATTCTTTTTATGTGCCTCCAGAAATGATAAGTTTTCATTTCCATAATATACCTTCACTTCAGAAGCATCAGAATGTGTGCCAGCTCTGTGCCTTTTGGATAATGAAATCACCATGTTTGGTGTGAAAACATAGATTACAGCAGTTTAATTAAAACAGTTCTGGAAAAGCGAACAAATGTCAGAGCAAAAGATCATCATTAAATGAAAGATAAATTATTACATTTTCTTTGGTTAGTTTATATATTTGGCAAGGGAAGACATGACTTAGACAAAGACAGCTTTCTTCCTGCTATTCCTAGAGTGGAGCTGTATTTAAAGATGCAGGCAAGATGGGTTTTAATCACAATATTGGGCTAATCAAATGTAGCCTGGAGCAGCAGTGAGAGTATATGGTACCTACTTAGAAACGGCCTCTCTTTCTTCTCTATATGCAGATCCAACGTCTGGCTCTCATTTGCTTTCCAGCACAGATGAGGAACCCAAGCTGCTTATGTAGGAAGGGATATTAGTATTATAATTCAAGCTGGTGAAATTCTGATTTTTATCCTGGGGCATTTGGTTTCACCCTACATCATAAAAGAAAAACAAAAAAATACTTCACTTTGACTGTTCTTACATATTTTGTTTCAGCTGTCTCACTCTGAAACAAATGAGTGCAATAATAAAGTCAAACCAAACTGAAACAGTACAACCTTTTATCTAACAAATATTTTGATCACTTTCCACAAATATTTTGACACAGCCACAGTACACAACCATGAATTCATTTAATTTCTTTTGAATAGCATTTGCTGACAGAAAGCTGTTACATTTACAATTGTTGACAAGCTCTGATTAGAAATTAACTGATCTGTTAATGGTGAATGAGCAGATGTATTTCCCACCAGCGACACATGGCAAGGCACTGGGATGCTTAAACCTCACCTAGACCTAAAAGCAATCTAGTAATGGAGTGATGCTTCTGCACACAGGAGATTGGGCTCTTCCTGGACCAGCCTGTCTCTTCAGAGTGGACTTCTCCAGAAGGGACAAATGTTCACATCATCATCTGCTCCAACTATGAGCTCTCCATCCTTGACTACCTACCTTCTGCTAATTACTACCTGTGAAAGGAGGAATAAGGAAAAGGAAGGAACACCATATTTAATCTCCCCCAAGTGTCTGAAATATCCTTTGCTTAATGTTCTCCAAGTTTCTTACTGCCTCAACAAAGTCTTTCAAAGACCCATATTCCAAAAAGCATATTGACTACAATGCACTCCTCCCTAGTCTGTGATTGATCTTGTTTTCTCCTCTGTTTGTTTGCTTGGGTATAGATGTATTACCTTTACACTTTAAGGCCTTCAGGGTACACAGCTATTATCTGTCACACCCCATTTACCACCAATCTTTGTGGCAGTGCTACCTAAATAACAAAGAAAACAGTAATAGCAAAGTCAACCAAAGAGAAAAGGAGCGCCCAGATGTCCAGAGAATGAGTGGGGACAAAGGAAGAGCGAGGAAGGAAGCAGGGGCTGAGGACAGCAGGCAGTGAAAAACTCCCTAATCCTGGCCTGCCAGGAGCGATGTTGGTCCCTTGGGGTGAGCTGACATGCTCAGATCCAGCCAAGGCACAGAAATAAGAAGCGCTGTTTTACAACTGGATCTTTCACCAGAGGGACACAGGGGCTTCAAACTTTCTTCCTGGAGGCATTGGTCCCATTCACTCCTGCCTCCAGTATGGGCACTTAATGGAGGTGTCCAGGCTGGGAGCGCGGTCCGCACAGGCTGCCTCAGTGGAGGGAAGGAGACATCTTCCAGTTGGGCACCCCAACTGGAGCCAGCCTGCCAAGTGGGTAGAACCCACCTCCCACGACACAGGCACCGACAGCTACAGCCGGTAGCAGTGTCCAGTGCAGAAAGCAGAAGCTTTCACTGAAATTTCATTCACAGCTGGAGGACAAAAGCAGGAAGCTTTCAGCAAGGAGGACTTTCTCTGCCATGTCCCTGGCAGGAGCTAGCAAAGCCAGACCCTAATCTCTTGTCCTGGTTTTGGCTGGGATAGAGTTAATTTTCTTCCTAGAAGTCAGTATAGTGCTGTGTTTTGGATTTAGGATGAGAATAAAGTTGATAACACACTGATGTTTTAGATGTTGCTAAGTAGTGCTTACACTAGCCAAGGACTATTTCAGCTTCCTGTGCTCTGCCAGGTGCACAAGAAGCTGGGAGAGGACACAGCCGGGACAGCTGATTCAAACTGACCAAAGGGATATTCCATACCATATGATGTCATGTGTAGTGTATAAGCTGTGGGGAGCTGGCCAGGGGGCAGCGATCGCTGCTCAGGGACTGGCTGGGCATCGGTCGGCAAGTGGTGAGCAGTTCATCACTTGTTTTTCCTGGGTTTCATTTCTCTCTCTCTCTCTCTTTGTTTTCTTTTTCATTACAATTTATTATTGTTGTTGTTGTTGTTCTTGTTTTATTTTTATTATTAAACTGTACTTATCCAATGCATGAGTTTTCTTACTTTTGCCCTCCTGACTCTCTCCCCCATCCCACCAGGGGGGATGAGCGAGCAGCTGTGTGGCGCTTGGTTGCTGGCTGGGGTTAAACCACATCTCTATCAGTGCTCTTGGGTGTATTAAAAGAACATAATCAATCAATAATGCAAAGTAATAGGATGAAATGAAGTATTGTTCAAGTTTAAGTACTGGGAAATCACCAGACTCTTGAGAAAGCAAGTGAAAGATTATCTCAAAGAAACCTTTTAAATGCAAAGTCACCATTTGTCTTTCCCTCAGAATGGTTGGTAGGTCATGTGTATGTAATGCCAGGCTCAGATAAGATCTGATTGCTCCTATATTTTCGTGGGATACTTGGTATTCCACCATAAAAAAAAAAGAGCAAAGGATGAAAAGAGCCCTCTAAGAGAAAGGGGTTAAAATACTTTAAAAAAAAAAAAATTAGAAACCCCAAAGATGCTAATGAGCAGACACCAAAGAGCAGCAGAAGTGCAAAAATGGACCTGGCCAATCCGCTGGGAGAGAGCACATCTGTCCTGAGCTATTGTCTGTTGTATCACTGTGAAACACAGTGGGACAGAATATAATTCTGATTAAATCAGCATCTAAGACCAGAGAGATATACTATAATTAACCCATTTTGAATGGTAATAGGCAGGGATAATCAAGGCTGGAAGCTGCACTGAAAACAGCTGCTCAGAAGTGACTAGGACAAATATCAAAATGAGGAAACCTGTGGAAAAACTGAGAATGATGAGAAAAAAATGGTAATGAAACAATAATAACTTGTATGTATCTAACGATTCTCAGCCCAAAGGACCCCACAACATTTTGCAACATAATAAGAAAACTAATTGAGAGAGGTCACTTTAGCCAGTACTGAAATGGAGCTGTCTCCTATGTATCTGGTTGATAACAACAATTATTAACAGCACAACAGCAACACTACAAAACTGCTTAGATAGGTCTAGAAGTATAAAATAATACCAAAACCATCTGAAGCATCTGGTAGACAAGTCACTCAGCTTGGGTTCAGGTTTGATTAGGAAGGCAGTTTGAGTTTATTTCTTCAAAAGTTGTGTTGGTAGGAACCAAGCCCTCTGAAGTCTGCAACACAGAGATGTCTGTGCCTGAACTATTCTCTCTGGTTCCTCTTACACACAGCAAAAGGAAACAGGTACTTTTAGGACTCAACTCATGTGATCAGTGACAGACATTTATTTTAAAATGAGATGAATCACATCCTAAAATTATAATCATATCCTGGCTATAAAGGGAGTCTAGAGAAATAGTTCGAATCTAAACAGCCTTATTGTAAATTTGTTTGTTATATGTATATAGACCCTAGATTATATTATATTATGTATATAGACCGTAGATGCTGTGTGCAACACACCAGACTTTGCTGGGTTGATTTATTTTCTTATTGTAATGAAGAGAAGAAAAATGTAGCAAAATTAAAGTCTCTGCAAGATAGCAAAGCGTATGCTTTTCTGGTCACCATTTACACTTAAGGTGATACCCATATTTTTCTGTGCTCCTCACCTTCATATTTCTTGCCATTGTAACATTCTTTCTTCCATTTTCTCTACAAGGTCATGCTTTGCAGGTGGGAGCAGCTCTCTAAGTGCCAAATCACCATATCATGGGAGGAAGAAGAGTTCAGGATACTTGGAGAAACACTGTAAAACAACCCCCTTCATGCTCCTCCCCTCTTTTTTTTTCCTTTACTTTGAGTCTAAGATGGAGGTAGTAACTGCCTGGGGGGCATAGCCAACAGCAAGGACTGCCAAGGCAAATCTGAGCAGACATTCAGGGAAATAAGGAGAAATCTGGTAGACAAAGTTTCCGGAAGAAGAAATAGCTGCAGCAGAAAGATAAGCTTTCTAGAACAATCTTCAAGGTTGTTCAGGAATCAGCTGTGATTTTAATAGGCCGTGTTACTGAACTGGGCAAACTACATCTAGCCCTGCTTTGATGCCTTTGTTCTTATTCTTCCAAAAAGGAAGTATTATGTGAACATAGTGACCTGCATAAATAATAAAAACGAAAATACTAACTCCCCAGAGATGGTGTGAGAATTAATGGCATTAGTGACTAGCATGATACTTGGCAACATGGAAAAGCTACTCACTTCTTAAAACTTTCGACTATTTTTGAGAGTTACTATTTTCTCTGAGCTTTATCTTTTTCAAGAATACTAAAGGGAATTTGTAATTGAACATAAATGAATAATTATGCTCAACATTCAAAAGACGCAAAAATGAGTACCTAAGCATTGCCTCCAAGTAGCTGATTCTGAAGACGCAACCAGAAGTACTACAGATGAGAATCTACTGCAAGCTCTTTTCAACAACTATGATGAAATTTAAACCTTTATATTCTTTTACAGTTACAAAAAAACTTTCATAGTAGATGGACATAGTAGATCTCTGCTAAACATATAGCTGTCCAGCAGTTAAATTAATCTCTCAGGAGTCTTGCTGAAAATAGACAAAATTCATTCTATATAAAGACATGCTAAAACTGAACAATATTCTGTAAGGTAGGGTGCAATGAGAAAGCAGGTACAATGCAATGTAGAAGTCTGTCAAGAAGCAGTGTTATGAAGATCCAGCAGGATTTTTTTAAAATGTATTCCGAACAGATGGTATGACAGGTCCATGTCCTCTATGCAAGAGAGATCAGAAGCTGGAAGAATGGTATATTTTCAGTTCGTTAGGTTTGGACCATCTGGCTGTGATAGGAGATTTTTAACTGAGCAAATGAAGGTCCTCACAGAGCCCTTATGAGTCAAAGCATCTCAGTCCTTTCTGTTTTTCACAATGAATCCATGCAAAAGCCACAAGTTCACCTTTGCCTCATTCTGCCAGTCAGTCCTATCTGCCCATGCTCTGCTTTCTCTCCTCATTCTTGAAGCTCTGTGCAATTAGTATCATCATTAAAAAGCAATTTACCGGTCAGATCCTGCTTTGCAGTTTTTAAGTGCTCTTACAAGCTTCCTGTAATCACTTTTTTCCTGGCAAAATCCTTGGGAACATTGTCACCACCACTTTACAGATGCTGCCACCAGTCTCTGACATATATAGAGATTAAGTGACCTGCTCAATGCTACAAGAGAGAACAATATGATAGATAGGACTAAGACTCAGGACTGTCTCTTGCTCTTCTTCCAGGTTGACGATCACAGGCTTTCCTTTTCCTGTTTGAAAATCTAGCATGAGAAAAAGAAATTAAAACCAGAGTCAGCACTGAGGATTAATTCACTAACAGTATGAGAACCGTACAAGTATGAGGAGATAAGGATGGTGCTACACATAGAAAAAGGAAGAGCAGTCATGTGGCCCTTGGGCTGGGTGAGGTTTATCTCATCTAGTTTTAGAGCTGAGATTCAGAGGTAGGTTGTAGAGACCAGTTCCAGAAATCAGCTCAACAAACCTGAGTGCCTAGCACCACTTGGGATGCCCTGGGATTTCTGAGATATCTGCATGAGGCTGACCTGCTCTGCAACATCAGCTTCAGCACAGCACTAACTGATGCTGAAAGAGGTCCCTGTTGTCCTGCTCATTGGGAATGTTTGCAGTCCTGGAGCTACTGGAGAGGAGGAGCAGTCCTCTAGGCTTTCTGGGGGATGTGGAGGACCCTGTGGTGATAGGAAGGGTGACGAAAGCCTGAGCAGAACAGCCAAGTACAGGACACAGTGGATGGGAAGAGGATGCCTGCAGTGGCATGTGTTGGGACCAGTGCATCTCTTCCTTGTGTGCATCATGTGAGACTCTGGACAGTCACCTTGGGCTGAACCTATGAAAGGGATTTTGGCACCTAAAAACTTGCCCAGGGAGAGCTAGAATGCAGTACCTCAGAACAGGATTCACAGTAGTCAGCACACCAAGTTTTGGGGCAGGGTACAAAAGGGAGGGAGCATCCTCCTTCAGACACAGGCACCTACATAAAGTCAGGATCCCCATCAGGAACCTGCACAAAGGGATCCCTTTGGGGCAAGGGTTGACCACTGCCTCATTCTTTTAGGAGAGGCTGGAGAGAGAGTCCTTGCCATTTCCATAAAGGACAGGAATTAATTCCCCCTTGCCTGGGAAGCAATGGGTCATCATAGCACCATGAAACAGTGCAGATTCCTATATTTTTCTCTTTCCAAGACAGTGCCTTAAGCATGGAGCTGGAAGTAAGAAGGGAAGAAAGATGGCATCCTTCATTTTTGCCTGTGATATAGAAACATGAGATCTCTGGTGCTGGAAGGTGAGAGCACATCAGAGTCTCACCTGTTCCACAGCAATTTCAGTGTCCATGTGCACTGGACACTGAAATGTCTGGGTGTACTGGACACTGGATGCCTGGGGCTCCAGCTCCAGCTGTGCACCCTTTGTGAAAGTATTCCTGGACAAAATTGTACATTGGGTGAGATGCAAGGACTGAAACCAGGAATGCTACTGAGGTAAGTCATAGTTTTGCCTTGTCTGCACACAGTCCTGATCGAACTGGAGGTTAGAAGATTAAATCCCTCCCTGCCCCAACCCAAAATCATCACTTCAGCTGTGACCCACAACACAGATCTCTCCATCCCAAATGTGTTCCTCCTCACAAGCCTACCCAAAACCAGTGATGTGTGCTCTGCTTGCCGCATGTAGGAGGTGCACAAGCAGACTTACACAGCCACTGTCCAGCAGACAGAGACAGTCTCAGCCTGAACCTGTATCCAGGGTCTTAACCCAGCAACGGGGGGAGTTCCCTTACAATCTATGCATATCTGGAAATAGCAAGTGTGTTGCTGTAATCATAGTGGTCTAAATACCT
>VZTV01050456.1:0-10540 GCA_013400875.1 Anhinga rufa
ACAGTTAAAAATGCACAGTTCTTATATTTCTAGGCTTTTAAAAATATCAGTGTCTATGTCAAGGAGAAGCCATAGCCATCAGATGGCTTGAAAGTGGAAACTTGCCATTCCCTCATATTTCTTTCCACTCTTTCTAGTGCTGTTTGACTGTCATCCTTACAGCAAATACAGACTGAAGTATATATGTTTATGCTTTTGCTTGTACTTCTAGAACTTTTTAGCTCTATAGGCGAGTGCTGATATAAGCTTTGGCCTGGATTTGGACCTCTGCATCTTGGAGACTTAGGGTTTAGAAATTTAGTTCTTCATCCTGATTCATTCAGAGTAAGTGTAGTGTCATTTATCTGTAACAATTTTAATGCAGTGCCCTGTTATTGTGAGCATGCCTATTACAACAAGAATGAGCTCTATTTGTCTTCAAATAGGATTCCTGCAGCTTTGTTCATGGAGTCTCTGAGGGGGCTCCTTTAATCTCAGTGATTTAAATGCACATTCAAAACCAAGAACTCCAAATTCCTTAAAAATGGCATACTTCTAATGTCCAATTTATATGAGGGGGGGAGTTACAAATCCAGCTTCTAATGATTCTAGTCCTGAACTTCTCAACCTTGAGTCTTGTCAGCTATGACAGGAAGGAAGAGAAACAAGGAAGACTTGCAAATTCTTGTTTTACTTACGCCTCAGTTTCATGGAATGGACCATGTCCACTTTCAGACAACTTTTTTTTTTCAGGAACTGCATCTAAGTGGCATAGTGAAGGACTGTGCTACTGCAGTTTGTCTGATGGTGGTGTTATCTGCCATGTGATATTTTTCATCTTCAGTGTATCAGTACAAGAGTTCCTAATAATTCCAATAAGAATCTTGCATTGGAAAAGTTTATAGGCTGGAAGTTAATGTGTTCTTGAGGGTATTCAAGTTTACCTCCCCAATACTATCTGTGATACAAAAGCTGAGTAACTCCATTTTGGTCTTTCCTTTCTGTTCTGGAAAGTAAACCCTAGTTTTCTGCATTCTGAAATTACAGCCTAAATCAGATGAATAATAGTGGACATGGTTAATTGTTCAGTACCTCACAGAATACTTGCATACCAAAACACCTTGTGTTCCTGACTGTAAAATGTACTATTAATACTTCAGGCAACCTGACCTTCTAAGAAGCTTTACAGATTTGCTTCTTCTAAGTATGGATGACAAAATATCTTTGAGCTGTCTCAGTTCTGTAATAACTGGTGCACTGCTCCCAGCAGTTAAGAGTTGTGATACCTTATGTTCCTCTCAAAGCATGTATTTTTGATACTCTGTAGAGAGGAAAACTGACAATCTAACTGTGCAGATGAAAAATAAAAAATAAAAAAAAAATCCGATCAATATGATATGACAAAACGTCTGGAAATCATCTGGACATCGCATACCTGAACACTGGAGATCCCAAAAGGCAGATTAAGACTTTCTGATGTTATAGTGAATTTCGTAGTTCCTGAAACCTTCCCCATGATGTTATAGTGGTTGTGGCAATAAAAACTACATTGAACAACAAGAAAGACAAATATGGTGGTAGTATTTAAAAATTGTATCATCATGCATGCATGCAAGGCAGCTGAAGTATGCAGCGACAGCTTGAATGCTGGTTTATCCCACACTTTCCATGCCTTACTTAGCATACATCAGAATTTTTTTTTGATAATTTCTTGTGTGCATGTCTAGACTGTCTTGAAGCAATCTAAGCACAGTATAACATGTAACTCCACGTAAGCTTATTTATCTGCCAAAAGCATACTCTGCAAGTAGATTGTTTCCTCTCTACGGGTTTTATCTCTCTCCTTTACCCACTCCTAAAAAACATACAAGGCATGCACAGGCTTAATAGGTGCCAGCTATGGGGATGTGTTAAAAAGGACTACCGCAGCATTTCCTTGGGCTTTGTGAAGACTCAAAGAAATTGGTTCCACAAAGAGGCTGGAGGTATGACAATGGCTGAAGGACATTTAAACACTATTCTTTACTACCAGAAGCTAACTTTTAAACTTATTCAGTAACTGTGCTACTAAAATATTCATTGAATTTAATTACTTAGAGACTGTTGGGAAGAACCAGCCATAGGAACCTTCTCATTCGCAAAGAACTTAAACTAATAAAAAGAAAAAAAAAAAAAAAAGAAAAAGAAAACGAAGAGTGACAGAGAGAAGACAAGCATGGAGGTGCATATATGCCTGGTATCATTTTAGATAGCTCAAGCTTTTCCGGAGGAGTTTTCTGTGTATTCTAGAAACAGTCTAGAAAAGAGGGTAGAGTGAGCTCTTGTGATGTGGGAAATCTTGGGGGGGGAGCGGCACAGGGGGAGTGTCTGTGTGTGTGTGTGTGTTTGTTTTGTTTTTCAATTTAGGATGTGAAGTCCAAAGTTTCTAAAATTTTGATGAATACTTCTGATCACCAAGCTGTTGAGTAGGCTAGATGTCGTACTTTCTGCCAGTTCTTTCATGGTAAATGTCAGAAGGTATTAGTTTTGTTTCTCATTGAAAAGCAGTGTAATTCAAGGTCTTAATTTTTCATGAAATAGATGCCTTGTTCCATACTGAGCCCTGCTGTTAGGGAGGTGTGCTTCTTCTATGAGTTCTGTTATCAACAAAATGCCTCTTCTTGGGTCTCCAGTAATTTCTGTGATGTACCCTAGTGGTTTTGTGTTTTGAAGAAATTCAGTGGATATGCACGGAATTCATAAACACACTTAGCTGTTCCTGCAAGTCATAAGTTTTTAACATCTTTTAGAGATTGTTGGGGTATTTCCTTTGCAACCCACTTCAGTATATGGAAACTTTCATAGGAAATATTGAATTGTAAAGGACTCCATTCTCTTTAGCTTCAGCTGGTGAGTTTGGAACGTATATTTTATTTGCCATTTTCTTTTCCTCTGTAGATAAAAAATTAATTATCTATAAACCATGTTTCACAGTCCTTCTCGTTTGTGGTGTTACATTGGGAACCTTGCAAGTGTATACACATTTGCTGTCTGCTGTTTTGAACTTTTCCCCATGGATTTTGTGCTTCTCCTATGGAGCTCTGTGCACACTGGGTAGTAACTCAGTTGTATCATGGGAAACATGTTTAGCCCTGCAGAGTTTTCTTCCCCATACTGCTGCTGCTGCTCTGTGCTGTTCATGGGGACGGAGAGTCAGACTGGGAACAGGAGAGTCTGTTTTGCCGCTTTACTATGAAAAGCTACTGTCAGGGTTTATGATCTGGTCCTACGTAATATATCAGAATAACTGAGAAGTAGAATAAAAATACAATTGACTTGTGTAAGGGGAAAAACAGAATGGGTTTTGAGGGAAAATAAACTGCTGAACCAAACAAAAAACTCCATCTCTTTTTACTCAAAATCACTAAGATTATATAAAATGTGAGAGGCTCAAGTTTTCTCTGGTGAGAGGAGAACTTCCAGGTGTTTACTTAGCTTTATGGAAATTATTCTAAAAGAATGCTAAATATGTACTTATATTCTAAAGTTAAATCTTGTATTTCTCCAAATTAGATCGTGAGAGCATTTTTATGGAATTTTTTTTCCTCTCTTGGCTTTGAAGAGGATAAAACAAACACATGAAGCAAACTGAATAAACAATGTTTTTTTTCCACCAGAGATGAAACTTGTGCAAAGATGCACAATTCTTATGCAAGAAGTGTTCAAGAATGTTTCCCATAAATAATGTCAAAGTGGCTTGAGGTAGGTATAAAGTAAATAAAGTAGCTGACAAAAGACAGAATGTTAGAATTTGGGCAGGAAAATTCCAGGCATGACTCTGCTAACATTGAGAACTCTAGAACTGAGTCTTTCACTTCAGCAATATTTTATTTTGAATTTTTTAAAAAAATAAAAAAGGACAACTAAAAACTAGTTACCATTGCCAAGTATCTATCCCTCAGAGTTTAAATAGGAGTCAGAACCTTAGAGCAGAGGCACAGAAAGTTGATTGCTTTAACTTTGTCTAAGAAAACAAACTTATTTTTGCATGCAATATTTTTATTGTAGTATTATTTACAAATATTCTTCTTGTTAAAGCAACTTAATCTGGTACTAGAAGAAATTAAATTGGGCAAATTTACATGTACTACTCAGTGTGAGAGGATTTAAATGACGATGTATTTGGTGTAATTTTTTGTACCTCTGCAGTAATTCCACAAAAACCTCTGGAGCATGACATTCAAAACTAAATTAAGATCATTATTTTTGCTGTAAGACTTATAGCAATCTACATGACCTTAGAAACAAATGGTATAAAAGTATGAGAATAAACACATTCAAGGACTATCTTGAGTGATATATTACCTATATGAAAGAAGCTACTTCAGATGTTTACTTTTTTAAGACCTTACAAAAGTGTCACAAGTTCCACTGGTTGGATATTCATCTAAACTGAAGTTAAATGAGGAATAACTGTAAAATATATATATATATATTTTTTTTTTTTAATCAGCAAGATTAACTGCTGAAGCAAATTTAGCTGTTAACATGGCAGGTTTACCATCACTTCTTCAAACTAGGTGGTCATGAAGTCCAGATGGGGACCGGTGACTAGTGGCATCCCTCAGGGGTCTGTACTGAGACCAGTACTGTTTAATATCTTCATCAACAACATAGACAGTGGGATCGAGTGCACCCTCAGCAAGTTTGCAGATGACACCAAGCTGAGCGGTGCAGTTGACACCCCTGAGGGACGGGATGTCATCCAGAGAGACCTGGACAGGCTGGAGAGGTGGGCCTGTGAGAACATCATGAGGGTCAACAAGGCCAAATGCAAGGTCCTGCACATGNACCTCTGCTATGGAGACAGGCTGAGAGAGCTGGGGTTGTTCAGCCTGGAGAAGAGAAGGCTGCAGGGAGACCTGATTGCGGTCTTCCAGTACTTAAAGGGGGACTATAGGAAGGATGGGGATGATCTCTTTAGCAAGGCCTGTTGTGACAGGACAAGGGGTAACGGTTTTAAACTAAAGGAGGGTAGATTTAGACTGGATACAAGGAAGAAATTTTTTACAGTGAGGGTGATGAGACACTGGCCCAGGTTTCCCAGAGAGGTGGTCGATGCCCCATCCCTGGAAACATTCAAGGTCAGGTTGGACGGGGCTCTGAGCAACCTGGTCTAGTTGGGGATGTCCCTGCTCATTGCAGGGGGGTTGGACTAGATGGCCTCTGAAGGTCCCTTCCAACCCAAACCATTCTGTGATTCTATGATAGTTTATTGCTGACTTATAAATGTATTAATGCACATTTTGTAGGAAGATCTCCAAAAGAAGCAGCATGACAGATTAAATATCAAAGGGGGGGAGAGGGAAATAAGTTATAAGTTTGTGTGTATATATGGTTATAAACATAGTCTGTATATGTATTTACATGTGTATGTATGCAACCATCTATACGTTATTCCCTCTGCACTGCCTTTAGCTTTTCACTTGTTTTCTATTTCTTGATCTGGCAGTCTGTAAAAAAATCAACCTCAAGTGAATTTGTATGACCCTGGTTAAATCTTTGAAAGCATTTAATAAAAAAAAAATCACACCCTCTTCTCAGAATCTCTAATATTAGAACATGTGAAATGAGATACCATAGTTACTTTTGATAAGTCAGACATTGCATTTCTTTTCCCCCCTAATGTTTTTCATTTTCATGTTGACCAGATGTAATCTGGGGACTGACATGATTATACCAACACAGGGACCTTAAAGAAGTCATGCGCTGTCACCATTATTAAAGTGAAAAAAAAAAATCATGGCAAGTGAAATAACTTGCTTTGGTTGAGAAATCACTTAGCCTGTCATTATTTTACACAACCAAATACAGTGCTGGCCATAATCTGCTGCCTTTCAAGTAGGAAAAAATACATTACTTATGCAGTGAATGTTTTTAATGTAACAAAGAGAAGGAATAAAAATGCCTTACAACAGTTTTATTAAAAACAAATTCCCACAGTAAATACATATACACTCTGGTACCATGGTGAAACAGCCAAAGACATCACTGTTAAGTGCTATGGGAAGTACTTATAAATTACTTGAAATAAAAAACATTGTTGCCTGGACATCAGGGTTGAAATGCTGCAGTTTGTAATAAATTAACACAGAACTTCACTTCCCCTCCTCTAACAAAGCAGCCATTTGTCTGAATAACCCACATTCAGCTGTGAGTTATATTTTCACAACTGCAACTGCATTCATTTGCAAATCATTCTCCAGTTTTAATGCTCAAGTTTTAAATACCTTAAGAACTAATAAATAAAGCAAAGTAGAGCAAACAGTTGGCTTGTAGCCTAAAAACTGGCCTAATTTCGGGGGGGGGTTTCTTTCTTCTTTTTCCTCTTTCACAGTAATTTTGTACCTCTGACATTTCTTTAAGCTGTGTTTTGTTTTTAGGCTGAACGTTTTTTCACAATATTTAAATTTAGTGAGAACATTTCATATTAGCAGCAAAAATAAAGACTGCGGTTATTCAGTTTTGAATATCAAAATGCTTGTAAGGATTTCATTCCTTGACTACTTTAGAATAATCTTTGAGTTACCTTGAGATTTTTCTGTTGTAAATCACTTCTATCTCTCGCAAACAAGTTTTTATTTTTATTGATCCTGGGCTGTATGCAGAAGTTTTACTCTTGAGAATAAGTCTCATTTTCATAGATTAGCTCTCTGATTTATATTTAAAATTATTCTCTATGAGGGAATCTGCTTTCGCTACCTGTTGGGTAAAAATTAAATGCAATACTTTATGGATACTTAAATAAACTCTTCAAAGTAATATGATAGAAACATTTATTTGCAAAGGTGAGTTCTGGGGTTATTTCCCTGGCATAATTCAAGACTGGTTTCCATAGACAGAATCTTAGGCTTTGCTCCACTTACTCATTTTGTTTTGAATATATTCCTGTGGGCATGCCTGAAAGGGTTGGTAGTCATTTTCAGGAAGTGAAATTTAGGGAACAAAGTTCCTTGCAGATACTACTTTGGTTCAGAATTGATCAAGCTTTCATAAAAGAGGACTTGAAACACTTCTAAAATCTCTTTTCTCCTTTTGTGAGGGTAGCCCATCTGCACAGCGAAGTGTTTCTTAGTGTAAACAGTGTCCCATGAATAGAAGTATACAGTTTTAATGCAAAACCTTAATTTAGAAAAATATCTTGCGTTCATATTAGTTAACATTGTACTCATTACTTTAGAACTAGGAGTATCAAGGTCAATTATTTGAAACTATTTCTTTTAACTGTAACTGCCTGTTTGTAAAAGATTACAGCAGTTTTTGAAGAAAAAGCATTCTGGTCCCCGTTCCTTTCTGCACATCATCCCTCCTACCCCCCATTCCTCCTAAATGCATGTAAATCAGCTGCATACATACCAAACACCTCTGTGCTTAAAACTTTGAAATAATCTCATCTCTCTGCAGATTTAAGCAAATAGGATGCAGTGTCTTATTTCACATAACATCTATGCTAATCTGAGAGTGAAGGACGCAGTTCCACATACCTCTTCCCTCCTACCCTTCATCTAATTTAGACATAAACGTGTCTTCTTGTTGATCCAATTTAAAACTATTCTATTTTTCCCCATCTGCAATAGAAAAGTAACTGTATTCTACTATATTTCCCCTTTTGGACCAAAAGGAGAAGGAAAAAATGAAAATACCTAGTTGACAAACTGGGAAGGGAAGAGACTGCCATTTTTTGAGATTAGATTACTTAGATTGCTGTAGCTGTGACATGAAACTGCTCCCACTGAGCTACACTGTGGAAGTGAAAATGGGTTGAGAAAGTAAAATTAATCTTTGAAACTGAGCTTATAGATATGATGCTGTAACTCCTCAGGCATTTCTGTAGTCTGTCTATTGAAGAAACTGGCTGCAACTCTTCAATTAATGGATAATTTATTTATTTTAGGGAAATGGGTTCTGTTTAACCATCCATCCTATGGCCTGGCCTCTGATAAATTCCAATTATATTCAAGGCTATCTTAAGTAGGCAGCATTTTCTTACTAAAGAAAAGGAAGGGTGCAGATCTCTGTGAAGTGGTGCAGGCTGCCAGGTATACCAGGGATCATTTTAACCCATGCAGCAGTAATGTGTAATACAATTATTATGTGTATACTACAGAGTCAAGCCTCGCTCACGTAATAAAGCCAGGTCCTTCAATTGAAACAAAATTACTAAAAAGAAGTAAAGCAAGACTTGTCCATAAAATTTGCAAGGAGCTTTTCTATTTTATACTGTCAGTTACTGAAAGGATTAAAATCCTTCATGTGCACATTTCATAAATTCTTAGCAATAAATAATGTAGAGTTATCAAATTGCAAGTACATTTTCATTATGCACATGAATGTTCATAACAGCAAAAAAATGAGTCACTTTTATTTGAGAGAGATTTGTATGAGGATGAAAAAGATTGGGGTTAAGATTAAGAGGTAATGATGTGACAGGCTTTAGCTAGGACAAAATCACTTCTCTAGTTAGCAGAGTAATTTCAGCAATACATCTTCTGTAATTTTTTTAATCACTTAGTGATTACTTGTGTGGTGCTATTTGATTCATTGGCCATCAGTACCTGATTAAGATTCTGTGCTTAGGCCATCATTACTTTTCAACAGGCCACCCATATGGTGTTAATGTTGAGCCAGTGCAAATCCCTCAGCTTAGCACTGTATATTCTGTTAAAGAAGACTACGTGAAATGCTGACATTAGCATATGTTCTCCTCTTATTCTATTGACCTTTATCCATGGCATTACACTACCACTGGATCTTTGGAGTTGGTCCAGTAAGAAATTGGGTTGAAATTATAAAATTAGCCATCTGTCTATTAAAAACTTTACTGAGCCAGAAAGTTGGAACAAATGAGCACAATGATGCAATGAAATGTAACTATTAGGTGGACTTTGGTTTTGATTTTCTGTATGTTTTCTTTCAATTATGAATGGACTTTTTTTTCCGTAAGTCTTCCATTGTGATTTCTTCTGAGAATACACACATGGTTGGTGAGAACCTATGCCTTTAAATATATTAGGTATTAATTTTTCTTCCTGTATGTTATTCCCATTTGATATTGTGAAAATCTTCCTCTGATCATTAATAATAAAAGTATTTTTAAAAATTAAATTAATTTTATAAACTTGATATTCCTGACATCTCTCTTAAGGATGGGTGAACTTTTTCTTTCTTTTTCTTTTCTTCTGGTTTTCTTTTCAGTCTAGTTTCTGTGATGTTGATTCTAGCAGTACTGCAGAAATACATAACCTAAAACATGGTTGCAATAGTGATAATTAGTTGTTTGCTATCTTCAAAGAGCTTGAACACTTTCCCTCTTCAATNAAAGGCATAAAGTAATACTCTGTTAAAAATAGGAACCACAGTAGCTTGGGCTATAAAGAGCCTAGTGGAGCATTTTTGAAAAATAATTAATTTACTAATTAACAAAATAGTGTTTGTTTATTTACAGTAGATAAAATGTTTCTATCAGGCTGCTAAGACTCTGCAGCTAGCTTGCTGTGCTGACAGCAGAACATCTGCAGTTTAATTTAATACATTTACTAAATGAAGTGGGTAAATAAAGGGATGTTAAACAGCTACTTCCCAGCCTCTGATAGTTTTACTTCTCTCCAGTGGTCAGAAGCACTGATGAATGATTCCCCTTCTTCCTGTTTGCCTTGTTTACAGGAGGCTCCCATGTACCAACATTATTTCAAAGGGTGCCATATTGCAATTGTGATTAATGAAATTACATTGGCCGGTCATACCTCACTTTATCTGCTCATCTATCTCTTTAAATGCTCTGTATGTTACTGTCAGGGATTATTTTACTCAGAGTATTACTTTATGCCTTTCCAAATGCATTTTTGAGTGTGGTATGTGGTCACCAGTCACAGCAAATGGAATAACTGAAGAATGAGGACTATGTGTGTTTTGCTCAAATTGTGGACTAGTGAAATCTGATTTCATCAATTCAGTCCCAGTCAAAAATACAATTACTCTTTATTTCATAAAACCTCTTATTGACTTTGTTTTTTTCTTAGAAATTATCATATATAAAGACAGGATCACATTATGCTTTTTTTTTTGTTAGGAAAGCATTTTCATTTTCTAATAAAGTGGATTTAAGGGATAATTTGACCTTTTTTGAGGCAGTTGTTCTAGCTTGAGTCACTCGTGGTTCCTCATCTTTTTCCAGGCTTTATGTAGGTAGATGATAAACCCAGAAGAAGAAACAGATTTGAGTTAATAACATACCCAAATGTGGATATTTTACCAAATATGGTACTTTAACCAGAGGTGACTTTAAAATGCTCATCTTTACCTCATAATTTTTAACTCAAATCCAGTTTGCAAAGTGAATCTTAGAAAAAGCTGTAACTATAATGGAGGCATTAAACTCAGTAGTAACAAGTGTTTAAGCCACTGCTTCTTGCCAGAAAACGGGTCACGAATTTACAGCTTGAATCACAGACACATTTATACAACATTACACATGAGGTTTAGGACAAAGCATAGAAGGGAATGCAGTTTTTCTCCTTTTCAG
>VZTV01050466.1:0-29513 GCA_013400875.1 Anhinga rufa
GGTACCGGGGGCGGGTCACCGGGGCCGGGGGCACTCGGGAGGGCGCCGGCGGGGCCCCCGGTGCGGGGCGGTAACGGGGTGTCCCCGGGCGGGGGCGCCGGTACCGGCAGCCTGGCAGCGGCCCTACCTGAACGTCTTCAAGCACTTCCGCGTGGAGGAGTGGAAGCGCTCGGCCCGGGAGGGCGACGTGACCGCGCTCACGGTAACGGGGGGCAGCGGCGGCAGGGGAGCGGGGCTGGGGGCGCCGCGGGCCGGCAGCGCTGACACCCCTCTCCGTGGCCTCGGAAGGACGCGAGGCTGAGGGGAACCGTCTACCGGATCCGGGGCTCGGCGCCCGGCAGCAGCTCCCTGCAGCTGCCGCGGACGGGGACGCAGTCGCTGGGGCTGGTGGGACGCTTCCTCCACCTGCTCTTCAGGCCCCTGCCCCGCAAGCACTTCGTCGTCCACCTGGACGTCGCCACCGAGGTAGGTGGCGCGAGGCGGCCTCGCTGAACCGCCCTCGTTGGCGTCGAGGCCTGACTGAAGGGCCGGCGGTCTTCTGCGCTTGGGGGCGCAGAGTTCGGCTGGTCCTTGGCGTGGCTGGGGGCTTACCCCGGGCTGGGGGTGGCTTCCATCCTCGCGGCCTCTCTGCTGGGGACGGGACGCGGCCACGTGCCTTCTCCGCTGCGGCATTTCCCTGCCAAAGCCACCAGGACGACTAAAGCCCTGTGTGCGTCTGTCTTCTCAGGAAAACCAGGTGGTTCGCATCTCTTTCTCCAACCTCTTCAAGGAGTTCAAATCCACAGCGACCTGGCTGCAGTTCCCCTTCGTCTGCGGAGCAGCCGAGGGC
Organism: Anhinga rufa; assembly: GCA_013400875.1. Classification (NCBI taxonomy): domain Eukaryota; kingdom Metazoa; phylum Chordata; class Aves; order Suliformes; family Anhingidae; genus Anhinga; species Anhinga rufa. The sequence continues at coordinate 830 of VZTV01050466.1, forward strand.
TCGGCGTGCCGCCGCGCGGCCGGGACGTCCAGGCGCGGTGAGGAGCGCGTGCGGCGCCGCTCCTCGCGGTGCAGCTGGGGCCGGGCTGGCGCGTGCCACCGGAATAAATAGCTAGGAAATAACCTGAGTTCAGAAGCTGACTCGATGCGTTGGAGGAGGGTGAAGAGCGGTGGTCCTGAGCAGGAGACCCCCGGCAGCTGGAAGGTCGGAGCTGTAGCTCCTGGGAGGGCCGTCCCCATCCCCGCTCCCTCGAGCAGTGCCAGGCCGGGCACAAGCCCACGGGGGCAGTAGGGCCGCTTGTCTGTCTGTCCCCACACCTGTGCCGCAGTAGTGAGCACCGAGGCACCTTCTCCCATCTCCCGTCTTGGCCGAGACAAGCCAAGCCTGGTGGGAGTCTTGCGTGGTAAATACTTCTTACTTAACCACGTGAATCTCACCTCTCCCGTTCTGCAAGGTCCGCGGTCCAAGGTCTGTAGCGTCTTTCCCATCTTCCCTTTTGCCGCCTGCCGCTCTCCTCCCCAGATCCAGTGGGAGCAGCCCCTGCTGACGTGCGCTGGACCTGCCTGGTGCTTGACCTCCACTCCATCCTCTCCCTCTACCTCAACCGCCGTTACAGCCACCTGAAGAGCGTCAAGCTCTGCTCCAACCTCCTGGTGAAGAACCTCTGCACAAGCGACTTGGTGTTCGACCCGGGTGAGGAGCTGAGACCTCGGGGCAGCCTCCGGTTTCTCGTCTGGAGGGAGCCCGTGCGGGTTTAAAGCCGCCTTTGCAGGCGCGATGCCAGCAGGGCCGTTAGCCCTGGCAGAGCATCGGGCTGCCGTGGCTGTAGAGTTCAGAAAGGGCAAAATACTCGGTTCGATGTTAAGTTTCACATGCGCCGGTGAATACAATCTCCCGACCTCTGGAGGAAAGCATCCTCTCATTTTCCAGCTGTAAAACTACATGATAAGAGCAAAGTTAAATATCTTACCAAGGTTAGAAACTTTTTTCAGGGGGAAAAAGAAAATGAAGGTGTAACCAAGCCTCACTTCTCCGAGGGTTGTGCTTTTATCTGCTGGAAGAGCCTGTGGGTTTTCTTGTCTCCGAAATCTTCCAACCTACTTTTTTTAATCCACCTGCTCAGTGTGGCAGAGATACTTCGGTCAAAACCTTTGCTTCTGCTTTTCTTTTTTTTTTTTTGTGCTGGAACTCTGCCCAAACCGACCGGCCCGCCGGAAGGCATCAGTGCGAAGGAGGTTAGAGATGCTGCTTTTGGATTCCTGAAACTTGTTATATCTCGAAGACTTTCATGAACTTACAAGTGCATGAAGGAAAAAAGGCAGGAAAATGAGAACGGAGCCTTAACACAAATCACGTGAAGCTGCTGAATCACTGAATAGAAAACGGAGTGAATCTTGGCCTGGGGGATTTGTAACTCCATACCAAGGGTTTATCCTCTGGGCTCTTTTTTGGAGGTTGAGATTTTCAGAAATATTCTTGTGCAAAGGTGTGTTAGTTTGTTACAGACCTTGGGGTCGTAATCTTTGTTTTCCAGGTGTTCTCAAAGAGGGAAATGGTTTGTGCCCGTGCCCCACGGGAAGCTCACGGTCTCAGCCAGCTCCACGGGCCTTGGAGAACTTACTCTCTTTATCTCCGTGCTGCCAGGTGTGACCTTCTCCGAGGCCCGGCAAGGCGACCTGGCCTGCCGCGGGGTTGCTCCCATGCCGCGGGAAATGGCTTTCCCTGTGCCAAAGGGGGAGAAGTGGCACGACCTCTACGACTACATCAGGTACGGCTGCTCGCGGCGTGGCGCAGAGACCTCCCCGTTCCCCAGGGGAAGGCAGGACGGTTAACGCCTCGTAAGGAGTAGCAGATCCGGACAAACCTGGGGCTTGAGTGGAGACGTTCTGGTCACCTCAACTCCAGCATTTAGGTGTCATTAACGCACCTACCCTGCTCTAAGCTTCATTCCCGATCGGTGATATTTTGGGCAGGAAAAAGGCTGTAGAGCATTCCCATGCCTGACGTTAACACAGTCCTGCCTCTCAACAGTCTCTTGCTGGGATTTCTCCCATGGCTAACTTAGTGTAATGCAAGCCTTGCTTCTGTGCGTGCCGCTCCTAGGGAGCGCTTCAGCCTCTTGCTAAGTTAAAAGGTGGTCTGACAGCGGCTGCTGAGCTGTGATCGGCCGTAACGCCTTGTCAGGCGCAGACATAAGCGCACCTGCCTCGGCTTTGGTGCTGCGCTCCCGTCGGTGGGGAGGTTTTTGCCAGAGAACTCTGGGTTATAAGCTGCTGCTCATCGCGGTCGTCGGCTTAGTGGTGTTGCCTGAAGCACGCAGCACCGAGCTAACCCCTGGAGGGTAACGCTGTAGATCAGACCTGAGAGATGCTTTAGTATCCCTGTATTTGGGAGAAGGGGGGGAATCTTATAGGAGACAGCAAAAAGGCTTTTGTGCCGGGCAGTGAGTTATCACATGAGATTCCTGGGTGCCCGATTACACGGCGCCTTCCTCTGATTTTCCTCAGGTTCCCGTCTGAGGGCTCCAAGCTGCCGTACGACTCCATCCAGAAGAGCTGTCCCGGTCCTGCGGCAGGTGGGAAGGCTGGGGACGGCAGCCCAGGCTGTGCCGCCCCGGGGGGATGTCTTGGGTTTCTGAAAGAGCCCAACCTGCTCCTCGTGTCACCCAGGTGGCCAAGTCTCGGAGGACCCCGTCTGCCAGCTGCCCCAGCCAGTGACGCTCACCAAAGCAGTCCGTGACCGACTGTCCCTCATCCATCAGATAACCAGTCCCAAAGCCGTAAGTGCACCATGGAGGAGGCTGCAACTTCTTCCTTTCTGTCTCCCATGGAGTTTTTCCCTATGTCTTGTCTCTGAGTTCCTTTATTTAGGATATAGAAGCCACTTGTTGTCCATCACAGTTGATCTGGGCAGGTCAGACCCCTGATCTGGGCATGGTCTGTTGACCGCGGCCCCACAGTTAATGACCGGGTGGGTCAGTCTGGCGTAGCACAGAGCAGAGACAAGATAAATGCCAAGTACCTCGTAATCTCCAGACATCTATCCTTTCTGTCTCAGCTGAGGCAGCAAATAGTTGCTGTCTTCAAATTATAGATGGGAAATGAGGACTGGAGACTAAAGAACTTGATCAGGTGCCCTCAGGGAGCAGAGCAGTGTGTGGAGTCTGGATTGCTGGGACTGCAGGCGGCTGCCCTCACCGCTGATTTCCCCATCCCTGCTGGCGGTGCCAGTCTGGTGCTCAGACTGGCTTACTGGACAGTGTGGTGACGGGCTTTTGGAGAGGGACTGGGGGAAGCTATCCTTTTCATGCTGTGGAGAGGGAGGAAACGAGGAGCACGACCACTTTGCTGTTCTAAACCGGGATCTACCAAGTTGGCTGGCCAGGCGCTTTTAGCCTCCTCTCTCACTGGAGAGGGGGCAGCTCTTCCAGAGACTGCTCAGGGCTGGATCTTTCCTGGGGCTCTGGTTTGCTGTCTGGAGGAGGGGAACTGCGCATGGACAACACTAGGAGCGTAGGGAGAATGGTTGATTAAATACCTAGCCAAGTTAGGTACCCACAGGGATGCACTCTCTCCATGTTGCTCCGTCCTTGTTTGTATCACTGTGAAGTGTCGCCTGGGAGAGACGCGGGTGTCTCCCTGTCTCTGCCTTTGCGGTGGGTGGAAGGCGCTGGGAGGAGGGCTGATCTGTCTGAGGCTTTGCTCTTCCTCAGATGCCGCGTTGGTGTCCTGTAATTACGAAAAGCATCCCCGAGGTTCACCTGGCAGCCCCAGGGCCTCTGAGAGCTGTGCCTGCTGGGCACCAGGAGTTAGAGAAGAACCAGAGACCGCGCAGTGCGGGGGATGCTGGGCAGTCACCAGCAGTCAGTGATGGTGGCATCCACGTGTACGCTTACCAGAGGAGTGAACGAACCACCCGAGCCATCCGCACTGGCTCAGAGGAGGTGGGTGAAGCACTGAGGAGTCACAGCAGCCCAAGGGTGGCTTCGGGGGGCTTATGGCAGATGTTCATGAGCCCAGCAGAAGCCGCAGAGGGAACACAAGCTTCAGGCTGGAGTTTCAGTTAATCCTATGGAATCCTTTTGCCGGCATTAGTTTTTCTGACTAGCAGTTCTCCTTTCCACTAGTATCATACTTGCCTTGAAAGAGGCGCACTGGGAAGGGCTGGCTGTAACCCCCAGCGTGGGTGGGAGAGCTGCTTAACGCTGGGAAATCCCAGCTCCTCCTTCCTTCCAGATTCTAATTCTGCCAAATTAAATACTTTAAAGCCATCCCCTCTAACAGGAGAGAACCCAAAGCTGCCTCTGTGCTTTAGAGACAAAAGAGCAACGGGGACGGAGGGGCCCTGTGGGCTCTAACTGTGACAGTGCTATCTGTTGTTTTTTTTTTCAGAGGCTCTTACCAGATCCCATCCTGAAGCTGAGAACAATTATTGGATTTGGAGGCTGCAGCACCAAATGGGTCAGTAGTTCAGACGGTTTGGAGAGTTTATGTGTAATCACAGATTGATTTTATTTTATTTATTTTTCAAGAGGCATGAAAGGCAGCAAGAAGTGCCGCCCTTCCTGCACTTTTTGATGGGGAAAATGTCCCCAAAGCAGATGGACACAAGCTTATGTTTGTGCATGAGTCTTCAGCTGTTATGATGGTGAATTAGAAATTATGGGAGCCTTTTAGATCTCATGGCTTCTGCATTTTAACATGTTAAAATTAGAGCTGCTCTGTCGGAGTCTGGAAAGGAAGGGCTGTGTTCTGGATTGTTCCCGTGGGGCACTGAGCCTTGCAGGAGCCCAGCTTGCAGTCTGCGTTAGGGTAAAGAAAGGGTTGTTTTGGTTCAGCCAGTTCAAGGCTCTGCCAACAACAGGATTTTCCTTGTATCTGCTGTTCATGCAGTAGAGATGACTGGTACGGTGAGTCCACTGAATTAAGTAGGACGTCAGCTGGGCTCTTGGTTTTCTTTTGCGAGTTAGAAGAGTACTTGTATGGAAGAGCGTCGTCTCACCTGCACACGTGCAGCAGATGTCCCATTGAAGAAATCTCTGCAGGTCCGGCCTAGGACCTGGGGTGCCTCTGGAGGATCTGTAGCCCTCTCATTCCTGTCTCGGTCCTGCAGGCGCTATGGACTCAGAACAACGCCGCGGTGGTCTACCCCTGCCACGCTGTTATAGTGACCCTGCAGATCCAGACCAGAGAGCAGAGGTTCTTCATTGGACACACGGATAAAGTGAGCATAACTCTCTTTACACAGCAACGCTGTCCTTGAACCCCAGATCTCCGGTCCCAGCTCTCCTCAAAAACCTCTAACCTGGTGCTTCCCGCAGGTGTCGGCGCTGGCCTTCAACGGGAACAGCACCTTGCTGGCTTCCGCCCAGGCTGGTCCCCTGAGCATGGTGCGCCTCTGGGACTTCCCGACGGGCAGCTGCCTCTCAGTGTTTAAAACCCATGTCCGCTCCCTCTTGTCCCTGAGGTGGGTTTCAGCCTGCACGCAGGGATGCGTTCAGGTGGGCTAAGTGTTTGAGCACAGCAGCTTTTCTGTGCTATTCGTGTGTGATAAAGCGGGGGTGAATTATAGCTCTCCTTCAGCTGCCTGTGTTTATCACCGAGACCTGCTGGCAGTTGGCCCAGAACAGCTGGTACGCTGCCAGCTCCCTCCTGAGCTTATCCCTCAGGTCTTGCTGTCTCCCCATACCTGAACTTGTCTCCTTTTATTCCCCACCGAGATGTACTCGGGGTACAAGAAGCTGTGTTTCACCATGTGGCCTCTTGTTGCAGCTTTTCCTACAGTGGAGCCATTCTGTGTGGCGTCGGAAAGGATGGGCACGGCAAAACGGTGAGGACTGAAACTTGGTTTTAGAGGTTTCTGTGCCCTGCAGGGACACGAGATGGCTGTTCTCCCAGGTTATGTAGTTATTTTGCAGATAAACCTCTGCTCTGGGCTTTCCTAGACACATTCTTCAGTGTAGCCAGAGGGACATCCCTTTCTTGTTAGCTGCCTAGAAAATAATTCCCTTCTACCTGATGCTTGTGAGTGTTCGCATGCACGATTTTCCGCTGCAAGCAACCAAATCCTTTCGGAAGCAGCTGTTCAGATTGAGCTGTGGGGCCATTTCTGTCCCTGGTGTGGTCCCAGCTAGGAGCACAGCCAGGGCGACGAAGGCAGCTGTGTGATTCTGCCTGCACCCTGCGGGGATCGCCGCAGGCTCACACGCGGCATTGCCGCCTGCCTCCGCTGCCATTCTGGCCCACCGGGCTGAGGGTGACACGTGTTTGTGTGGTATTTCGAGCTGGAAGGCTTGCAAGCACGTAGTGGAGGAATGGAAATTGAAATGGGAGGTTCAGCACTGACTAGAGTCCAAAAAGCCCTTTTTTATGGCATTTAGGGCAAGATGCGAGGTTTAATTTTTCAGTTCTGAGCTTCGCAGGCATTGAAGCTGCCACCCACCGATGTAGCTAGGGGATGACGCAGATCCCACGTGGAGTGGTCAAAAATAAAATTGTTTTCTGGGACTGGGGGGTTTGCTTTATCAGTGGAACTGTTTTCATCCACTGATCCCTTATCGACAACCACCAGCAATTAGCTGTGCCATCGCTAACTGCGTACTGCCTGCAGGAAAAAACAAACAGTGCTCCATTTTTTTTCCTGGCGTGCAGCAGCGGTCCGTGATCCGGGTGGGAGCTGACGAGCTGAAACCTGGGGAGAGGGGATCAATAGGGCAAAAGCAGGATGGGAGAACAGGGGGTGGCCCGGAGCACCCTCCCAGGGTGATGCCTCGGCCAAGGTGCTGCTGGGTCTGGTTTTTGACGCTGTTGTGAAATGCAGAGCATCAAATCACATGCATTTCTTCACCCATCTCCTCCCTTCCTTTGGGGAAAGGGTTGGACTCTCTTTCCCCTTGTGATGGGCACCATGAGCATGCAAACCCGCATCAGAGCAAAGTGCTGCGAGAGCCAGTGCAGCTGGACACGTGCTACCTTCGGCTCTCGTGGACCGGCTCAGCCCTGGTACAGCTTTTATATCTCAGCAGGCAGAATTCCCACTCCTCTGTGGATTTTCTTTCCAAGTCTGAGCCCTGTTGCCAGGCAGCCCTAGGATTTAGAACCTATAATTATGGATGCCAGACAGCATATTGCTGTGAAGCTTTGCAAAGCTGTTGGACTGTCCTAAACCCTCTGTGCGAGAGAATTTTTTCTCCCCTGCTTCAATTCTGTTATCAATACTCTGTGCCCAGCTCCGGACCAGGCAGCTGGTCAGCTGCTGTGATGAAAAGCTCTTTTGCTGCCAAGGTTTCCACGTTTGAGCAGCTCTGCCATTGTGTCGTCTTGTTTCAGATGGTGGTGGTGTGGAACGCTGCTCAGGTGACCCGTGGTGGAGAGGTGGCCGTGCTGGCCAAAGCACACACGGATGTGGACATCCAGGCCTTGAAGATTGCTTTTTTTGATGATACCAGGTAGCGTGCAAAAAAAAAATCAATCAGAAGCACAGCTTGGGGGGGGAATTGTGGTGCTGCAGCCAGCTGGTTGCCATTCTTGTTGTCGGCCCTTGCTGACAGCAAGGGGCACTGACCTTTTACCAGGGGTTGGAGAGTCCTGCCCTGGTCCTCACACAGTCTCTCCTGGGACAGGATGGTGTCGTGCGGCTGGGATAACATCAGGCTGTGGCGAGTGCGGAGCGGAGCGCTGCACTCGTGTCCCGTCAATCTGGGCGAGTACCATTCCCTGGAGTTCACTGACCTGGCCTTCGAGGAGGGGCACGCGGCTGAGCGGGAGCCGGAGGACCGCACGCTGTAAGGGGCTGCTGGGCTCCACCGTCACCCGTCCTCGGGGCAGCCTGCTGGGAAGGAGCTCTACGGCTCTCTGCTGCCTTTAGCATCCTCCTTCCCCACTCTCTGCTTGGGTCGTCCCTGCAAAATATAGGTGCCTGCTGGAGCTGGGAGAGCCTCTCCCCTTCTCAGCATGCTTTGCTTCCCAAAAGAGGTTTGGCTGCTTGCAGAATAGCCCAAGAAATGGGTCTTTCCTCTTGCCATGCTGATGTTTTGCCCTATTTAGCGAATATCTCCCCCCACCTGAGGCTTGTGGTTAGCTTTCTGATGGTAGCAGGAGGAGTGTGGTACATATCTTCTTGCATATAGGCAGATAACGCGCTTTATGTTGTTGTTTTATTTTAATCATCAAAGCCAGACCTTTTTTGCTACCACATACTGTTCCATAAAGGCAGAGCTGGCGGCTCAGCTGGCCCTGCCTTCCCCCGGGCTGCGTCCTGTGGCAGAGAGAGGTTTGTTTCTGAAGTCTATGCTGAGCTTTTAGCTCTTTTGCTAACATTTCAAAGGGACAAGGAATAAAATAGGAAGCTCTGAGTTGGTTGTAGATTTGTAGGGTAGCCCATGGAAAGGTGCCCTTGGACACCTCGTTGACTTGTTAGGTTACTGAGAACCTGATTTGCTTTCCATCAGACAGTTACTAAGCCATGCCGGCACGGCCCCTCTTATCCCTGGGGTGCCAGAGCAGGGGTCTCTCTCCTTTACAGCTTTGTCTGCAGCAAGAGCGGCCACGTCTTGGAGGTGGACTACAAGAACGTCTGCATGAGGAGCGCGCGGCGGCTCCTGCCCGCACAGCCCCGGGGCTGCCAGCGGCCAGACAAGGCAGGCAGCGGCGCAGGTAGGAGAATCTGCAGGCAGGGAGGAGGGGACCAGCCAGGGAGCACCTCGGCCATCATTGGGGGCAGAAACAACAAACAGACCTCTGGTTAAATAAACCAGCTATTTACCTGCTGCTAAGGATTATTTTGGGTTGATTAGATCATGCTAGCTATTTGCCTCTTAAGTACTGCAAATAATCTTCCTTAGTACAGCAAAGTATCATTTTAGGAAAGAATTTTAGCATTTTAAATGCTGATTGCACTTTCAGAGAAACACTACTTTTAGAAACGTGAAACAAGGTCTTAATTTGCTGATGGGAATCTTAATGTAGAGATGGAAAAAGAGCTAAGCAGACCAATGAAAACGATGAATTTGGGGATATTTTTTTCATTATTCAGCCTCTGCAGAGTGGGAAATCTTCGTTGCTGTGTACTAAGTAGTACAGCTTTCAGCTCTTCCATTAATTTTAACAGCAGGAAGAATTCACTTTCAAGTGTGATTTCTCTGATACCTTAAAACCTAGTGCTTTGGCAAATTGAGTTAATTAATCTAGAGCATGCCCCTTTGAGAGGTACGGAACTCTGGTTCTCACTTCATGGGCAAGAAAATGCCCAAGAAGAGATTAAATTACGTCCTTGGGAGTTCACCTGGTAGCAATGCTGGCTCCTGCAAGTGCTTTGACCAATGGACTTTATACCTGTATCAAAAAATCCCAGTTTCTGTAGATCTGTATTCTCCCTCCCTTCTCACTATGCTGCAGAGAGGATTTGAGACATGGAAATGAAAGGGTTTTTCATCTCGGGCAGTTAATCTAGGACATGCCTTGCCACAAGATCCTGTTCAAGGCAAGAATATGGCAGGGGTTAACAAGTGGTAAGAATTTTCTGTGCCTGGCGGTAGTTGCACGATGGTAAAGAGGAGTGCTGGAAAGGGACGGGGACTGAACATGTTTTGAGTCCCGAGAAGGGCTAGCTGAGACTCATCAACCTATACCGTCAGCCACCGTGGGATTCCTGGCGTTGTCTTCTGAGACTTCAGCTGCTGGTGCGGGTGGACCACTGGACTCGGCTCTGGGATGGGGGAATGCTTAGTTTTGACTTTTCTTGTTTTCAAGTGTACACGCTAGTGTTGGTTTTTGGGTTTTCAGGCCCTGGGATCGCTATAAACAGTATTAGTGTCTCCTCAACCTTCTGTGCCACGGGTTCAGAAGATGGCTACCTGCGGCTGTGGCCACTGGACTTCTCAGCCGTCATCTTAGAGGCAGGTGAGTAGAGCTGGGACTGGTGCTTCTGAGCTCCACATCTCCATCAGCCTGCTGCTGTGAAGCCAAAGCTCCACTGCCACGTCTCCTAAAGCGATTCTCATGAGCGAGGGCATCTTTATACCTGCCGTCTCTAGAGGCGGCTGGCTTGGAAGTCTTTTACTTCAACAACAATTATTCATGTTCATTCTTGTAACTCATGTAGGACAAAGGCAGGATCTCCCGGGTGAGAGCAGGCACTCAGTCTTGATTTCTGTGCCCTTGTACCCATAGCTCTTCTGTTCATGAAAAATTAGGGGAGAAGTTGAGCAGTTCTTCACTCCTTTTGAAACAACCACCATAACAGCGGAGCCTGGGGACTCCTAAAAAGGGCAGAGGCTAATTTGTCGCTAAACTCAAACCTGTGAGCATTCAATCCTGAGGTCATGTGGGATGCTCATTCCTGTGTGCGCTATTTTCCTAAACGTGAATCTGGTTCGGTAGCTGCGCTCCAGCTGCTGCTGCTCCTTTTCCAGGGGGGTTTGCTGACTGCTGTGTCTTTCCCCAGAGCATGAAGCTCCAGTGAGTTCTGTCTGCATCAGCCCAGACAGCTGCAAAGTCTTGTGCACAACCGTTGCTGGGAATCTGGGCTACCTGGATATCCAGTCCCGGGACTATAACACCCTCATGCGCTCTCACGAGGACTCCATTTTGGCGTTCTCGGTGGAGGGGATTTGGAAGCAGATGGCAACGGTGTCTCAGGACAATACCATCCGAGTCTGGGACCTTGTCTCCATGCAGCAGGTAGGTGAGATGAGAGTTGGTAGGTGTCTCGCATTTATTAATAGTCTGCCTAGTCTCTGTTTAGCCTAGTAATCAAAGCTCCACAGCTCAAGAGCCCATAAATGTCCCCCCTGAAGCATGGGGTGTACCATGGGCAAGAAATCCTTCTGGACTATGGAGTTCCGAGAGCTTTAGCTTAATGGATAATTTGGCCTTAGCTTCTGAAGGTATTGTTAAACAAAAGTAATTGCTTTTCCTCCATCTTTTGAGTATTGCTTTTTAACACACATAACAGAGTACCCAAGGGCTTTATCTAAATGCCCAAGGACCCAGGATTTCACTGGGCTTTAGGTCCATCCAGGCAGGATGAGATTTCTGTTGTGGGACACACTCACAGTGGAGGACTGGGGCTCTTTTGGTGTTAGGTACGGCTGCCGGGTACAGCTTTATCCAGCTTTGCGCCTGTGGTGTGTTTCTTCCCCGCAGCTGTATGACTTCACAGCTGCAGAGGAAATGCCGTGTGCTGTGGCCTTTCACCCTACCCAGCGGATCCTGGCCTGTGGCTTTGACAGCGGGATGGTGCGGACCTTCAGTTTAGCTGCCTCTGATCTGCTGGTGGAGCACAAGTAAGCGCTTGCAGTGGGAGCTGCACTGGGGCAGGGCAGGCTCTAATTGTGGGTGTCCCGGCAAGAGCTGCACCTCCACCGTGGAGGTGGGAAACGTGCTTTTCTTGAGCTTGACAGTCCTCATGCCCCAGCTGAGTGGTTTTCAGGCAGAGATAGCCTGCTGTGCCAAGGCTCCGGGTGGTAAAAGTCCAACCTGCAAAGGTTATGAGGGCTTTCTAAATGACTTCCCGGTGGACAGTTGGCCAACAGTAGGAAAAAGCTTGTCCTAGAGAGCAGCTGAACAGGGAGCCCCTGCAAGCCTCAGCATGGGAAGCGGAGAATGCACTCCAGGGACAGCTGGAGTGCTGCGCTTGCTGCTCGGTTTTCCAAAAAGTTGGAGTGTTAATAGTTCGGGGCTGCTGCAGGCGTGAGCACGGTGGGATCCTCTGCCTGCCCGTGATGATTTTGCTCCCCTGGGTTCTTCACGTTGCTACTGTTTTCTGGGGTTTTGTTTGTTTGTTCTCCTCCCCTTTTTTCATGTTTTCTGCCTTCTTTCAGGCAGCACCGGACTGTGATCACTGGACTGACCTTCTCTCCAGATGGCAATTTCATGTTCAGCTCCTGTTTGCAGGGAACTCTGGCTCTTTACAGCTGTAAGGCACAGAAAAGCCACATCCTGAGAGTCCTGGGTAAGACTTTAGGCTTGTGGGTTGCCTTTCTTCTTTTTTTATTAGCACAGACATCCTAGCACCAAAGCCAAACCAGACTCATCCTACTCAGAAAGATATTTTCTGATGAACCTTCTGAGCTGTGTCATTTTTGTTTATACCATATGTGTGAGCAAACCCTAGTGACTGCCAACCCTTCCCTACCCATCCTGCTTCGAGCGCTCTCAGCTTGCTCGGTGTTTTGATTTCATGAATGGGCTGGAATTGCAGGGACCTGCCCTTTCAGGTCTGGGTTCAACAGCGCATTGCCTAGAAGCAACACAAGTGTGGAGTCTTCCTACTTCTTCATGCCCAAGCCCTGACTCTTTCCATTTTGTGGATGTNCCAAGAAGTGTGCAGTTGAATTGGTGGAGAAGGAAAAGGGGCTTGGAAAGATCAGGGAATTTGTCCAAAATAACCCGAGTTTGGTGTCAGTGCTGCAGCTGGACCTTCACATGTTGACTGTGCTCTGAAACTGTGTTCCCTGCCTGGCTGTGTTGCAGGGACAGAACAGGGGAATTTTGGTAGTGGAATAAATACAGACAAATGCCCTGATGTCTGTGATTATTTTTTATTTTTTTTTTAGACCTTTGGGTCTATCTGCCCACTGGACTGACATCAGCATGGTGGGGTTTGGCACTGACTTAATTCTGCGCAGAATTCAGACACCCAGGCTGCATCTGAGATCTCACATTCATAGCTCCTTGTGACAGCTTCTTGTAACGTTAAAAAATAAACACAAAAATCAATTTTATTCCCTTGACTTTGTTCTGCCATCCTTGAGAACACCACACAATCAGTCAGGTGACAAGTCACGTATCTAGACCTTGTCTTTTGAGGTGGTTCACTGCACACTTTGGGTGTTGCAGATAAAACCTGTAGCATGTTCAACAAAGGGTACTTATTTCTCAGGCAAAAAAGTTACCCCAAGGCTGATTCGGAGGCAGGAGATGCTGCAGCTACCAGTCAACAGTACCGTCACAGAGTGAGCTGGCTGCAACGTGGGCTTTGTTCCTCTCTTCACTCTCTCTCTTGCTGTGGCCCTCAGGCAATGTGATGGCCCGGGATGCTGGGAGCGGTTCAGATGCTTTGGTGGTCAGTGGCGACAGCTGTCTCCTGGCCTTCGTGGGTCCCTCCAAGTACATTGTGACGGTGATGGAGGCCTGCTCTCTAGATGAGGTACCCAGCCAGCTCCCCTTGTTCCTGGGGGAGGGTGAGGGAGGGAGCATGTGCCACAGGGGAAATTCCCATAGGCTGCATTAGATGAGATAGATCAAGCATCTTGGGCACCAGCAATGTTGGAGAGGGCCCTTCCCTGCACAGCAGACACTTGCTCCGGGTGCTTACAGTGAGATTTGTTTTCTGTTCTGTGAGATAGAAACAACAAAGTCAAGGTTTCTTCTTCTTCGGCTTCATTCCGCTCTAGAAAGATAATGTGGAGAAGTCTTGTGTAGACTGTCAGCTCCAACTCCTCTTTGTGAGCTGCTCTCCTGGGCAGCAGGGACATTGCCTGGACCCTGCAGCCCCTCATTAGGTGGGAAGGGAAGGGTCTGGGGGGCTCCATAGCCTCATGTTAGGAGAGCCATGGGAGGCTCCTGAGGCTTCTGCAGCATTTGCTCCAGGATGTTTGTTCAGTAGCTCCTTGTTTCACAGCTGCTGAGGGTGGACATCAGCATCCTTGATTTGAACAGCACAGCCTTGGACTCTGCAGTGAGAGTCTGCTTTGCTCCGGTGCTTCAAGGAGAGCTCCTGGTGTCCACTTCTTCCAATAAAATCCTTGTGCTTGATACAAAAACGGGACGACTGGTGCGAGAGGTAGGACACTGAAATTCATGCACTGAGGTCTTGTGTCATGTGGGGCCTGGGCACTCCATGTCATTCTTGGAGGCTAAAGGAAAGAAGAGCTCATCCTGGAGTTCACAGGCTTCAAAGAAACACGAGTGGCAAGCGCGTAGCTATCCTGGTGTGGTCATGCTCAGGGTGAGCCTGAGCTCGTCCTTATTTTCTGTGCTGTTGCACTCCCGTCCTCTTGCTGAAGCACAAGTAAGGACAAGAACTAGCTCAGTTAATGCTGCTGGTGCTGTTTCTCATCCTCAGGTGTCTCCTGTGCACAAGCTGTCCTGTTCTTCCTTGGCGCTGAGCAAGGATGGCAGGTACCTGCTCACTGCTGGCGACAAAGTCATCAAAGTGTGGGACTATCAGATGCGCTTCAAGATCAACTTCCAGGTACTGCCCACAAACGGAGGGAGGGGGGTTGGTGTTGCCCTGATGAAACGTTTCTGAATCCCTGGAGAAGAGAGCAGCAAATGTCCCCTGTGTGACTTGGCCCTGTGTCCCCAGTCCCAGTTTGCCCAGCAGCTGAGAAATCCAGCCCTATTCCCATGTTGTGATAACACCCTGCACTGAGCCATGGGCTGGGGCTGCCAAAGCGCCGCACCTAGCGAGACCCTCTGCAAAGGGCAGAGGTAGGCATTACCTCTGTGCTATGGATGGAGCCACCCAGAGAAGAAAATGGCTCATCCAGGGTTTCAGAGGTGTTGAGAGCTATGATAAGACTTTGGGGGTTTTCAGCTTCTGCTTGTTTCTCCAGATTAGCATGTTCAAGGTCAACCCCAGGTTGATCAACCCTAGGTCTGAGCACCGTAGGGCGTGGTGCTGGCCTCTGAGGGGATCTTCTGAGGAGTGTGGACACTGGCTGTGCAGGGCAGTAACCACCAGCCTGGTAGGACAGGCATGGTGATGGAGGAGTTCAAGGCATGCTCTCTTGCAGGTGTACATTGGCCACTCGGAGCCGGTGCGCCAGGTGGCCTTCACCCCAGACCAAGGGCAAGTCATCAGCGTTGGCGATGCCATCTTCCTCTGGGATTTCCTGGCTCTGCCTGTGGAGGGGTCACCCCCAGCCCAGTAAGTGCTCAGTGCTGGGCAGTGCCTTCCCCTGCTTCCCATCGCCTCCCCTGCCCCATCCCCTCTCGGTGTAACGCCAATCTCCCTGCCTTTCCAGGGCTCGTTCCACCGAGTCCGCTCTGCTGCTGGGAGCAGGTGAGTTTGCCTCCTCCGTGAGTTGTGCCTGCCAGCAGGTTGGCAGCTCTTCTGCAGCTGCTCTTCATGGCAGAGGGGTTGGGGGTTTTTGGTTCCTTCCCTTGGTGGGTCTGACAGCAGCGGGGTAACCAGCTAATTAACCCCAAGGGACAGTCTTCAATTAACTAGCGTCTCTCAGTGGGAGTCTGCCAAGGAGGGGATGTTCTGAGAAGAGCTGCTCTGGGTTTCTTGGTAGGTCTTTCAGCTTTTGCCTTCTGTCGTTCCCGTGCCTCTATCTCTTCTGTCTTCTTTTGCCCTGTGCTTACTGTCCCTCTTTCTGTTCCCCCCCTTTCTTGAAGTGCAGAGAAGTGGCTTCTCCTGTGTAGGAGGAAGCTGGAGAGGTGAGCTTGGAAGTGCCACCATCAATCAACTCAGGAGGATGAGGGGATCTAAGGGATGAAGGAAGTTATACAAACCCTTTTCTTTTCACAGAAGGGAGCCCTGAGAAGCTAAAGGATGCCTCTGAGACACCTCGGCAGACAGTTCCTCTTCCCTTGTTGTCCTCACCACCACGTTTGGATGTCAGCTCTGTCCACCAAGCAGGATGTCAAAGTAAGAGGAACTGCTTGCAGGAAAGGGAAAAATTCAGTCTTGTTTTAGGAAAAACTCCTTGCCTAGTCCAGCACCGTCCTTGGAGCCATCCCTGCCCGTGATCCCCTTCCTGCAGACTGACAGACCAGTCTGCACTTTCCCTAACTTGGACAAAGCCAGCCAGAGGCGTTGGGGTTCAGCACCGCTTTATCCTCTGCTCCCCTCCATAGACTAAGCTGCTGGCACAGCTTCTCTGAGGGCTATGGTAAATACCTTGCTGGACATAGCCAAGAGGAAATGTCTGTTTTGCCCTCCACCCTGCCAGATGGGCCGTTACACAGAGCAGGAAAATGACACTGCCAGCCAGAATCAAAGGGTTGGTCACACACGAAGCAGTCCTGAAGGACACGGATGGCTCTGTTCTCACACTAATTTTTCTCTTCAGGTATTTTCTCCGAGTCAGACAAAGAGGAGGAAGCAGGTCTGCCAGGCAGCAGCAGGATGGCGGCAAATGGAGACAAAGATGCCTCGGTCCTTGTGGTGGAGTCGGTCAGAAACGAGGAGCTTGTTAGGCCCAAAGCGAGGCAGGAGAGCTCGAGGTCTCCTGGAGAATCGGCAAATGGTAAATCAGGGATATTTCCATCTTGTACAGAGCTTGGCCCCTTTGGGGCACAGTGTGCACAGGCCTGCATGGCAGCCTGGTCTATCCCTGAAAACTAAAGAAAGGTCATTACTGATAGACCCGAACACGTGCCCTGAGTTGCGAGACAAAGGGCAGCGATGTATTCCGTAGGGCTTTTCTCTTGGGTGTGATTTACCAAGGGAAGTCAGTATTAAGTGAAGCTCATGTTGGTCCCCAAGACTGCTTGTTTTTCTGGCTCTTTCCCTGCTGCTGCTTCCAGGCACACCAGAAGCCCCTCTTCAGCTTGAAGACAATATCGTCTCTAAGTGGCATGTTCTATTAAACCCGGCTGAAATTAAAGCTCCCAATGTCTCTATTAATAGAAGCACAGCCTCAAAGCTGCAGCAGTTTGTGGTGAGCAGCCAGAAGCAGGCAGCTGCCAGCACTCAGCCCCAGGCAGGACTTGTTGGAAAGCTTCAACATAAAACTCTGCCTCCACTGCTCTTGTTAAAGACCTCTTTCTAGCTGCGTGGCTTATGCTCTCGCAGTGATGCCCAGGACACGCAGCGTGGATGCCCTTGGGCTGTTCGTAGTGTGGCGCAGCTGAGCGGGATGATGGGGGGAGACGGATGTTCCTCCTTTGCTCCTGGAAAGCAGGTGCTTTTCCTACGGCCACTCGTGTAGGAGCGTGTGTGACGCTGCAGTCTAATTTTTGCCTCGTACGTGTGCACGCACATACACGGCACCTGAACGGACAGCAAGCCACAGCCTAGCTGCTGCTCCCGAACCGTTCCCTGGAAGAGCATCCCATAGGTACTGTTTTCTTTGTGTGACAGAACCCAGGAAGGAGACCAAAAGTCCCAAGTCCCAGTGCTCCGTCCGCCCAGATTCATACCGGCATTTCACTCCTCGCTTTAAGGCATCGGTGCTCCCCCAGGTGAGAGCTGTGCCAGGGCTGGTTACCTGGCCGGGTGGCAAACAGGCATTTTGGGGCTGGGATAGGTGGATTTTCCAAATTTTTTCCATTTTGTTCTCTGTTTGAAAGCAATTTGTGAAATACACCCCTGGGCCTGACGTTCAGTTAGAAACTCCTAACGTTAGTTCCCCTTTCTCCTCTACATGCAGCTCTTTCCAGACTAGTAAAAAGTGAGTTGTGATCAACTCTTTTTCTGTTCAGCAAATCTGCATACATTTTTATTCAAAAGAAATGGAAATGGCATGTTGTTATTGAAAGTGAAAGACGAGTGAGCAATGGAGTGATTCATCATGCACCCATATTTGCGAGCAGATGCGTTGGCAGGGCAGGCTGGAGAAGGCAATCCATCGAGTGTAGCGAAGATAGTCAAGGCACAGCTCTCGCTCTGTTAACAAACAGAGCAATAATAAAACAGAAACTTAACCTTTTCCTAAGCATTGCTGTTTGCGGTGCTGGGAAAAAAGCTACATTAACCTTGCACTCTCGATTCTCTCCTCTGTCCCTCCACCTGGTAGCATTTTTTTCCCCCCACTGGCTTCCTATTGCAACATCTACATCCCCAAGTCAGCAAAACCCATTGAACTCTTTCCCAGCAGGATTAGCAGCTGCTCATCGGCTGGGCAGTTGCTGCCAGCCTGTTTTGTGCCCCATCTGAAATCATCTGTGCCTGGTTTTGCTGGTGCAGTCTCTCTTTTTGACATATAAGTGTGCACTCTAGTATTCATCTGAGTTGAACTTGAATTGTGTGAGTACTGGCATGGGTTACCCTGTTGTGCGTGTGTGAGGACGTGTGTGTGCTTGCATGCATGCTTTTTCTTACGTGGGTGTTAAATGTACCTGACTGGGCCATCCTTCTAGAGCTTATTTTAAGCCAATGTCTATTTTTCTTGCAGAGTTTCTTATCTCCTCCAGCTGGCAGTGAGGTCTTGAAGCTGAAAGCGGTGATCGGCTACAATGGGAACGGCAGAGGGAATATGGTGTGGAACCCGGACACAGGTACACTGGAAAGGCTCTGGAGGGGTGGGAGGTGTGTGTACTGAGCCAAGCTGCAATCTTCTATATCTGTTGTGTTGGGATCTTTGCTTTAACACAGGGGCTCTTTGCGCTGGTAAAATCCCGTAACGCTTCTGTGCTATTGGCAAACGTTAGTTGATACGGGCAGACTCGGGCTTCAGTTGCTGAGTAGACAGAGCAGAAGGGAAAGCTCTCACAAAGGCCATCTTGCCTCCTTTCTCCAGGCTGTCCAACAGCTTTGCTTTGCTCAGGTTAGGGGAAGCGAGACTACTCCACTCTCAACCCAATGGGAGGGACGCTGACGGGAAGAGTCAGCTTTTATGTATTACCGAAAAAAAGAATTTTCCTGAATTGCGATATAGGTTGTAGTGGGTGGTGTATGTGAAGCCTTTACATGGAAACATCCCATCTCCTCCTCCTTTGCTAGGCTTCTTTGCCTACACCTGTGGCTGCGTCATCGTGGTTGAAGACCTGCACTCAGGATCACAGAATCACTGGCTTGGCCATGCAGAGGAAATCTCTACACTTGCCGTCAGCCACGATGCCCAGGTGGGAGAGGCTTCTGCTGCCCTGGGCTGGGTTTTGCCTGTGTCACTTTGGGCTAAAGGAATGTCACAGACTAAAATCCCATGTATCTGTTCCTTCTTCTGCCTGCGGCATGGAGACCTGGGGTTATGGAAATAAAATCAACATTTCTGGAGCCTAGTTATCCATTGTGCTGGCTCAGTGTGACAGTAAAGGCTGCTCCCTTCCTCTGGGGGATGTTGCCATTCCCTCCTGCTGTCAGCTGATGGTCGTTCTCACAGAATTTTTCATTTGCCAGCCACATCACTTTAATTTGAGACTAACAGTTGCTAAGACTAACTAACTAATGAAGTGTTCTCTAACTACTTACCAAGGTCTCAGTGACAACGTGTTGTTCTGTTAGGTTCTTGCCTCGGCCTCGGGAAAGAGGAATGAAGACTCCCGTTGTCAGATCTGCATCTGGAACGTCCAGCATGGGGTTTGCACAGCAAGTCTCTTCCATCACGAGACGCAAGTACAAGCCATGGCATTCTCTAGGGATGACAGGTTCCTTGTTACCGTAGGTGAGTATACCTGTAACACCAGGTCGTGGGAGGAAGATGTGTAATACCTGCGAGATGTGTACTGGGCTTGTGGGTATGAAGCTGTTGCTTGGCAGCCTCAGGACAATGGATAATGCAGCATGTAAAACTGCAAGGGATCTCGGGTCCTCTGGGGAGTGACCGCCTGCAGAGGTACTCTTTGCAGCTCAGTATGCTTCCAGGGTGCTGTAGGCAGTGTTTTGAGGGGAAGCATGCACCCTGTGCGTCTCAGCCACAGGCATGAATGCTGGGCTCCCTCCAGCTCCCCTTCAGTTCTTTCTCATTGCCCCAGCTAGCTCAGTTTTTCTTGAAGTTACAGCATTCTTCTCCTGGCTCACTAGTATTTGTTAAGCCCGTGTAAATAGCTTGCAGTTACTATAAATAGTATCCAAAGGGAAAAGCCTTCTCCTGGACTTCTTACTGCTGCTTAGGTGGACTGCATAGAAGTAGCCAGGCTACAAACTGTGCGCCTCCTGCCAGGCAGTGATGCCAGCACAAGATGGATACTCAAGCTGTCTGTTTTGTTTAGGCAGGGGACATTTAAAGGACAAACATGCAATTAGTAAGCTCTTGTTTTGCATGAGAGAGGACCTGTGGAGCAGGCAATACACTCTCTCTGGGCTGGTGAGTGCCCTTGGAAAAAAAGCAGGCTTTGCTGGAGAGGAAGAGAGCTTTGTGCCCTCCACAGAGCAGCATGGAGCCCTCCTCCAGCTCCGGTCTGGGCTGCAGAGAAAAACTGAAAGGCTCCACTGAGGTTATGGAGCCTGAGAAAGGCAGCAGGAGAGCACTGTCCTCCGGAGCTGTCTGGGAGCTGGGGATGTTTGCCATCACCAGGGTCTGCTGCCACCCAGAAACAGTGGCTTCCATTAAGATCAGCTCCCATCTCGGCTTTGACCTCAGCAGTGGTGACATCCCTTTCTTATTTCAAGACTACTGTTAGCCCTGAGCGCACAGTATCACTGGAGGGCTTGTGTGGGGAATATGTTGAGGTGGCAGTAGCTCCTAAGGATGTAGAAACAGCAGAAAACCTGCTCTGCCTGCTGAAATGCCTACCACGCCAGCCGTCGGCCAGTTCAGGTGCTGGCTGCAGACCCTGCTGCAGGGCCAAGATCCGCTGCAACCTCCAGCATGAAGTGTTGGGCCAGATATATCTGTCCTCAAGTCGGATGAGGACCCATCATGTCGTGCAGCTTTTGCTGAGCATGGAAGGAGCTGCGTCCATGCCTGGGATGGTGTTCGCAGCAGTTGTCTCTGAACAACCGGACAAGGGAGTGACATGGTTGATGAGTGTGTGCAGTGTGTATGCTTGCAAGCATGTGGAGAAACACTGAGGCTGCAGACCTTCCTCCTACTGTCTTTCATGTTCTGCCTAGGGGACTACAGCGATCAAACCATTGCTCTGTGGAACACCTACACTTATGAACTCATGTCATCGACTTGTATCTTGGAGCCAGTCCATGAGGTGGCTTTTAGTCCTTTTTCTCACAGAGAACTGGCCTGCGTGGGGAAGGGAGCCGTGATGTTTTGGCTGTTGGAGCAACAGGGAACTGATGTCAACCTCAAGGTAAACCTCAGTTTTAGCTTCTTTTAAAATTTCTGTTCAGCACCTCTGACTTCTTTTCCAAGCCCCTGGTGAGTGCTGTGGAGGCTCTGTCCCCACAAGTCTGTGAGAGCTGATGATTTCTCTTAGTGAGATGATGTTGGCTGGCTGTGAGTGGTTTTCAGTTGTATTTGAGGCATTAACTGCATGAATTGAGGGTAGGAGGAGGTTTCTGGTTTTGATTTTTTTTTTCCCCATGTAGGTAAGCACCATATTCTCTTTGACATTTCTGTTTTATGTGCTCTGGCAGGTTCATCAGGCCCCTGCCCCGGACATGTTAGGGCCGGTGGAGCTGACCTCTCTCTGTTATGGTGCTGACACTCTTCTTTATAGTGGGACCAATTCAGGCCAGATCTGCGTGTGGGACACCGAGACTAATAGCTGCTTCATGACATGGGAGGCTGACGAGGGCGAGATCGGTGGGTGCAGATGCCCCAGGCATCGGTCAGGGCTGTAACAAATTCCATGGGAACTTGTGAGGAAAGAAGAGCAATGAGCTTGCAGGGTTCTGATTTTAGCTGTGCTCAGAAAACCAGTTTGCTGTGACAGATAAAAGATGCGTGGGGTGGCAAGGGATCTGTGACCTGGGTTTCCTTGGCCTTCTGGGTTTCCTGGGGGGGTGGGGGGTGGGTGTCACCTCTAGGCTGTAAAAACACTGGGTATTGGGCTGTTAAAAGCCCTTGCTGCCCTGCCCGAATGAATCAGTGGCCTGGCTGTCAGGAGCACACCTTGGGTGATCGCCGAGAGCGGTGGGTATTCACGGGTGCCCTTCATTCCCCTGTGGCCTCCCAGGTGTGCTGGTGTGTCGGCACAACAGGCTGATGAGCGGCAGCAACACGAAACGCATCCGCCTGTGGGCAGTGGCCGCCGTGCCGGAGCTGAGGCTGAAAGGTCCCAACGCCAGGTAGGAGGTTGTTGCCCCGGCGTCCCCGCTGTGCTCGTGCCCATCTCGCCGTGTTCTTGAGATGCTCTTCCCCTCCTCTGGCAGCTCCCAGGACCTGTCCAAGAGGTGGCTTTTAACAAACAGACATCGCTCTGCCTGCAACCACGCTGCTCCCGTTGCTCTTCATGCTTAGCTTTTCCTCTCCATCCCGTGACTGCTGATTCTTTCTGTCTGGATCTTTTTACTGGATTTTTACCACAGGTAGCTGAAGCCTCTTCATACTGGAAATAGGTGGAGTTTGTCATGCCTGAAGTTTGTGTTGGTGATTTGTAGGAACTCCTTTAAGAGAATTAGTGAAAATACATTGCCTTTTGTTTCTTCTCTTGCCCTATTGCATCCCTTGTTTTCTTTCCTGTGGAAGATGGTTGCAGTGCAAATGATATGGTAGTCACTGTTCAATGTACAGGATCTCCCAGTTGAGCCATTTAGCTGCAAACATGTGACTGGGCTCACTAGAAAATTGCTTTTAAAGGAGGCAGAGCAGCTGTTCCAACAGTTGAGTCAGTCCTTCTCACATCCTTTCCTCCAGGTCTAGCTCAGTGCTTCTAGAACACGAGATCACCCTCGATGGGACGATAGTCAGTGCGGCCTTTGATGACTCTCTAGAAATGGGAATTGTGGGCACCACGGCAGGTACCCTGTGGTACATCAACTGGACAGAGAGCACAAGCATCCGACTAATCAGCGGCCACAAGAACAAGGTTAGAGGTGCTGGGCCAGGGTGGTTTGTCCAACAGAGCAGCAAGTGCTGCATGTGCTGCCTGTGCCCCAGGGAAGGGCGTGCGGGCTGCAGAAGCGTTCCCTGATCTGGTCTGGCCATGGGAGAGGTCAGGGAGCTGCAGGGCTTGCTAGTGCTGATGGGACAACCCGGAGGAGTCTAGAGAGAAAGGTGCACACTGAGGAGTCCAACATCAAGACGTCTGAGCTCATCCGTTCTAGCCTTAGGTATTTAACAGCCTCAGCCTGGGAGCAGCTGTGGGCCTTTCTGCTGGAGCAGAAAAATGTTGTTTGCAGTCACTAAGGCTTCATTTCTGAGTGCTGTGACTTCAGCCTGCCTTCTGCTTGCTAGCTGGACAGCCATATTGGATACTGTTTTATGTGCCTAAAACATAAAAAAAAACAAACACCCAGGCGAAGAATGACTGGTTTGAATTTTGCTGTTGCTTTGGGGTATTTTACTTACACCTACGTTGTGTAGTGCCTGGTCCTAGCTTTGGGGTTAGGCTTACTGGTTTCCATTACAAGCCCAGTTGTCAGCCCAAGATTTAAGCACAAAACCAAAGCACCCCACCGTCCTTTACGTCTGGGGCCTCTTGTCTGGTGCCCCTCATGAGAGGGGTCCTGGTGGATGAGAAGGGTCCTGGGGGACGAGAGGGGCAGCGGAGCTGATGTCCTCTAGGTTGTAGGGCCCCTGTTCCCCGTCTCTGTTCTCGCTGCAGGTGACCGAAGTGTGCTTCAGTCCTGACGAGACTCACTGCGCAACGTGCGGGGAAGATGGCAGCGTGAGGATTTGGTCTCTGGGCAGCATGGAGCTGGTGGTACAGTTCCAGGTGCTCAACCAGGTAATCGTTTATGGTACATCAATCTCTTCCTCTTGGCAGAGGATACAGTCCACTGCTTGGGATTGCAAGGACTGCTGCATCCTTGTGGAGCAGACTAAAACTGGAGAAGTACTTGCAGGTGGAGCTTTTAGTGCACTTGATTGCACAGTCCTGCTCTCTTCGCTGTGTTATCGGGTCTCTGCCCTGGTTCCTTTGTAGAGCTGCCAGTGCCTGGCCTGGAAGCCTCGTCCCGTCATTGCGTGGGGAGCTGAGAGCCAGCATGTAGTGGCAGGGTACAGCGATGGCACCATCCGCATGTTCAGCATTTCCAGGACAGAGATGGAGCTGAAAATGCACCCCCATGCCGTTGCATTGACGGCAATCACCTACTCCACAGACGGTGAGGCTGCCTATTAAGAGCAGTGGGGAGACACTACTTTGGGAAGCGTGGGTTGGTTGTGCCTGGGTTACCCTGACCTCCAGCCACCATGGAGAGGGATCTCCTGCCCAAAAACCTGGGGCCAGAGAGCCAGAGAACTTACTAAATAAGAATAATAAGATTATTTATAACTTATATCAGTGAGCTTTGGTAGCTCTGCCAGCTGAGCATGTGGTAAATGGGACACAGGAGGTATATTAGCAATGGTATAGCAAAGGGGTTTGGGTACAAGAAGCATTCCTTTGTGTCCCACTTAAAATCTGCAGCGGCTCTTCTTCAGTGTGGTGTGTTAGTGGGTGTCTCTGCATCTTACCCATCCCTTGACTCAGATGTTCCCAGTCTTTCATGGTGTTTTGGGAAGGCGGTTTCCCCCAGTCTTGGGCCTTTCTCCTATGGGATTTTTCTTCTCCTACAAGAAGCGTCTCATTCTTTTCTCTCCTCTGCCCACAGGAGAAATGATCTTATCGGGGGGCAAGGACGGGCTTGTGGCTATCAGCAGCCCTCGCACCGGAATGACTATCCGCGTCCTCACTGACCACAAAGGCTCCCCCATCACTGTTCTCCAGTGTACTGGGAAGCAGGTGAGACCTCACCCTCTTCCCCGGTGCTGTGCGGGAGCGAGTTCCCCATCTATCACTGCACAGCTGTGGGAAGCAGAGGCAGTGTGGCTGGGTCTGTCAGCAAGCTTGCTTCATTGTCCCCTGCCTTTCCTCTTCAGGTCCCCATCCCCTCCAGTTACTTCTGTTCAGTTTTAGTAGGGATGCCTTCAGTGGGGTAAAGCCGCAGGTGCTGCAGGTGCAATCCCGAGCAAGGCTGTGCCTGCGGGCGGGGGCATGTTTGGTGGCTGTTGTAGACATCCGGCATGCAGATGTGATGTGTGCCCACGCTGCAGGCTCTTGGAGAGCAGCGCCCCTTGAGAGCAGCCCAGGCTGTGAGTGTTCAGCCCCTGTGCCCCCAAGAAAGGGCTGAAGTGTGCTTTCCCTGCCCTGCTTTCGGTCCTTGGCCGCCTGGCCTCCTGTGTCTAGCTGGCTCTTTGTAGCGCTCCTCTGTGGAGCTAGGAAGACTTGGTTGTGTGGCAGTGTGATGGTTTTAGCATCTCCTTTGTCCTTCCCTTCATGGAGAGTCTTTTTCCTTTGTGCAGCAGAAATGAGGGTAATTTTGCCTTAACTTCAATGTCATCCACGCTGCAAGGCTGTGTTCCCTGATAATTCTAGACTTAGGGGATCCTCCTTGGTTTTAGGTGAAGGACATTGTTAAGGGGACACACGCTATCTTCAGACTCTCCCCTAGGAGATGTGCAGATCCGGAGGGCATCCCAGGGAAGAGATCTGTGCCTTTCAGGCCAGGTGCTCACCCCTTCTCCAGCAGCCTCTTCTGCTGGGGTTTTCAACCCGGAGCATGCCGCTGGTTCCGGTACCACAGCTTTCTTGTCCTATTTTATTGAGATAAGTGACTTTAAGCACTGCCCAAATGGAGGTTAATCCTGGCATTGATCCCCTACGGCATTACGCCTGTGTTCCCACAAGCCTCTGCCCCACGCTCGCTCTAGTGGCAGCTTTCTTTAAAGCTTCTGTACTGCCAGAGTCACAGTGTTGCTTTTATCTTCCGTAGTACCGTGACTTTGGTGTGGAAGGAAGTGAGCTCTGGCTGGCCACCAGCTTGGACCGGCGGGTCAGCGTCTGGGCCTCCGACTGGCTGAAGGATAAGTGTGAGCTCCTCGACTGGCTCAGCTTCCCAGCTCCTGCCGGCCCTGAGGTGAGCGTGGCGCCTGCCAGCCCCTGCCTGTTCGTGACATGGATCTCGGCACCCACCGAGCTGGAGGAGAGATGCCTGAAGGCTCTGAGTGGGACGGGGCCGAAGAGGGAGTGCGTGCTTAGGAAAGTCACCTTCATTAGTTCTGCTGCTCATAGAGTATCTTGTTAATGCACCTTCTTGTGTGTCGAAAGGCAGCAGGAATTGTAGCAGTGCCTAACTGCCAGGAAGCACCGACTTTGTAAGTGAGGAGTCAAAAACAGCATCTGCAAAGAGCTGACACCCCTGTGCTACGCAAAACAGAGCACAGAAGCACCTAATTATGAGCATGCTGCTAACTTGATGCTCCCAAAGAGCATGAATATTCAGAGGTAGGAGCCCAGCCATGGGCTCATAGAGCCAAGTACCCTAGCCCTGTGTGTCTGCGATGCTTTGCAGAACACGGGCTCCCACCCAGCTGTGGGATTTGGGCAGCAGGACACCTGCTAGAATGGGGAGGAGGGTCTGTATCGGAGAGAACGTGGAGACTGTCCCTGGTACATGTGACTGGCACACAGAAGGGAGCTGGGTCCTTGTGGGGGGCAAGCGGTGGTGCCTCAGCCTGCTGCCCTCAGTGCCAAGCACCATCCGGGCTCACACAGCAGTTGGGTTCTGCCAACGTTTCTTCTGTTTGTTTCCAAAATGAAGGATTTCCCCTCCGTGAAGGAAACTTGCTACAGGTCTCCCCAAGGTGAACTGGGGAAGTATTAAAGAGCTATCTTCTGGGCCCTATTTTCCTGTGTTAAACCCATCTATAACCCAATCCCATCTTCAAGTCCATGTAGGAATAATGCCTCAGTGGAAATTCAACCTGTTGGACCCTCATGTGTCCCACTCCTATGACAGTAAACAATTTGCTTCAGGTTTCCATGCCAGTGTGCATTTGCTCCTTGCTTTGCTGTGACCACATCCAAGGCGGCAATGCAAGAGGGAGGAAACAGCCTCCATCATACTAATTTCCCGCTGCTCGGACACCTGCAGCCCAAGGGCTGGTGTCCCTCCCTGCTCTCCTTTTGTCCCCTGCTGTGTTGGGTCAGGCTGGAGAAGCTACCCTCAATTTTGTTCCTTTTGGTTTCCCCCACCAGGGTCTCAGCAGCCTCCCGCCCAGCCTGGCTGCCTTCTGCCCTTGGGAACCTGGTACCCTGGTCTACGTTGGCTTTGGGATGCAGAAGGAAGCCTTGTTTTACAGTCTGCGCAAGAAACAGG
Organism: Anhinga rufa; assembly: GCA_013400875.1. Lineage (NCBI taxonomy): Eukaryota > Metazoa > Chordata > Aves > Suliformes > Anhingidae > Anhinga > Anhinga rufa. The sequence goes on from VZTV01050466.1 coordinate 27,647, forward strand.
TACTCGTGCCCTGCCAGGGTGGCACAGGTGCTCCTCTGCCGCTGCGGGGCCATGGCTGCATCAAATGAGCTGTGGGGAGAGGCAGTGCTGCCCTGTGCGTAAAGCCAAGTCTGTGGGTGTGGGGTGGCATCAGGCAAGCAGCTGCTCAGGGCAACAGCTTTTCATCTAGAAAGTCTGAGTCTGGCCTAGGTAACCAGTGAGTGGCAGGGACCTGCCCCTGTCTCGGGCTCAATCTGGGCAGGCTGCCAGTCCCTGCTGCTGCCCTGCTGCCTTTCGATCCAACAGGAGGGGAAGGCATTTGCTTTCAGGAGCACAAATGGTCTCTAAATTGTTGAGTCGAGTCTCCTCTGGAAAGTCGATGCATTTGGCAGGTTTCCGAGTTCTGAGAGGTGCTGTACATCTGTCAGCCTCCCCTCTGAGAGGAGCCCTTTACCCTCCTAATGACTGTCACTGCAGCAGCCTTGGGCTCCTGCCCGCTCGTTTCTGAGATGTTGCTGTGTTTCTCTTGCTGGAGTGCAGGTAGTTGAGAAGATCTCCTTGCCGTACTTCGCCACATCACTCAGCCTGTCTCCTGCAGCACACTTCATGGCTGTTGGCTTCGGCGGTGAGTACTGCGGAGGGTGGTGTGGGCTCTGCTGCCTCATCTTACCTTCCATGGAGAGGGATCTCCTGTTCTTCCTGCAATTGAGGGGAACCGAGTGTCCTTTTTTTCCTTTAACAAGAGAGACGTGCAAACACACCAGCCCATGTCCTTGGACCCTGGGAGCTATAGTCCTGGGACTGCAGGTAGCTGCCCTGCTCCAGGCAGGGTATGCATCAGGCAAGGAGAAAGCTCTGAGGAACACATAGGTCAGAAAAGAGATACATGAGCCCAGTCCTGTTCATTAGTGAGCAGGATTCGTCACGTGAATGACTCCTTGGGGCTACGGGCTGTCTTCATCTCTGCTTACAAGTGAACAGCTCTGTGGCTGTGTTGAGCTACAGCCTGGGAAGCAGACGGGACCTTCCCCCAGCATGGGGACGATCGCCACCCTTCTCCTCCTGTAGCCATTTCTATCTGCCTGCTCTGACAGCGGCTCCCGAGAGCGGGGCGAGCTCCACGCCTGCCCCAGAGCTGTGGGGCAACTGCTGAGCCCGGGGCTGGGCGCTTTGTGGGGGTGTGAGACAGCAGGCTTGCACTAACGCATGCTGCCGCATCCCTTACTGCAGTGCGCGGTCTGACGTGCAGCGTGGAGCTGCCCTGTCACGCTCTCCCCCCACGACCAGTTGTTAACCGCCCGTTTGCTTCCGCAAGAAGCTGTACCCTATCTCTCAGCTTATCGACCTGCAGCTCAGCAGAGGGAGAGGCGCGGGGCTGGGCGGGGGGTGATGGAGAACCATGCTGCTGCCAGGGGCCAGCCCCATGGCCGTGGGGCCGCCTTCCCCCCGCGCTGAGTGCCCTCCTCTCTCTGCAGAGCGGCTCCTGCGGCTGCTGCGCTGCCCCGGCGGCGGCGAGGCGCGGGACCACGCTGGCGAGGCGCAGGACCGCGCTGGCCACGACGACGCCGTCCATCTCTGCCGCTTCGCCCCCTCCGGCCGCCGCCTCCTCACGGCCTCCCACAGCGCCGTCCTCGTCTGGGAGCTCCCGGGCGGCTGAGCCGGGAGCCCCCGGGGCAGTGGCGCTTCTCCAGCGGGGGAGGCAGGCCGGCCGCGGGCTCTGGGCCGGCTCCCGGCTCCGGCTCCCAGGCGAGGCCCCGGCTCCGGCCTCCACCAGGCCGCAGCCCGCCCGCGGGTCGGTGGGGGCGGCGGGCCTCCAGGCCGGACCCGGGCGGCTGCGGGATGTGTTTCGCCGTTTGTTGCGGGGGTATGTTGTTGTTTGTGGGGGTTT
>VZTV01050466.1:29692-45043 GCA_013400875.1 Anhinga rufa
GAGGGCCGCCCCGGGCCCCGCGGGCGGCACCGGCGCCGGGCGCTGGCCCCGAGCGCCTCGCTCGGGCTCTGCCGGGCCGGCGCCAACGTCCCCCCTTTCTTCCCTAGCCCAGGTGGGGAAGACATCCCTCATCATGGCTCTGGTGGGCGAGGAGTTCCCCGAGGAGGTGAGCGAGAGGCCGGGGGGACCCCGGGTCCCCTCCTGGGTGCCCCGCCGGGCACACGGCGCTGGGGCACCGGCCCCGGGCCGGGTGTCTGGCGGGGGGGGGCAGCGCCCCGGGGCGGGTGACGGCCACAGAGCTCCAGCTGACCTGGCGTTTTCTCCGGTTTGTGCTCTAATCCCTGCCCTGGGGCCCGTCTGCCCTGGGAGGGGTGCAGGTGCCTCCCGGGGCCCCGCTGCTGTGGCCAGCCGGGGGTCTCTGCGGCCACGGGGCTAGCCTGGCCCTCTGTGCCAGGACCTTTTGTTCCTCAGCTCTGGCCTTGCTCTGGCAGCACCGGCGTACAGCCCTTGGAGAAAAAACCCCTTTGCTGTGCGGGTGCCAGAGCAGCGGCCCAGGCTGCCCAGAGAGGCTGTGGAGTCTCCTTCCCTGGAGCCATTCCCACCCCGCCTGGACGCGGTCCTGTGCCCCTGCTCTGGGGGTGCTGCTCACGCAGGGGGGCTGGATGAGGTGATCTCTAGAGGTCCCTTCCAACCCCTACCATGCTGTGAAGCGGCTGAGCCACGTTCCCTGCCCTTCTGCGCCTGTCTGGAGAAGGGCTTGGTGCTTTAAGCTGGGCTGTCTGCAAGGAGCAGTATCCAGCCTGCCTGTGAGTGTCCCTTGGAGCCTCTGGCTTGGTGGCTCGCTGTCCCATCGCAGTTTGGATGGGGAAATGGGATCGGTCTGGCCATCAGATGCCTTATCCCACTGCAGATGGTGCTCTCTGTGGTGTTTGCACTGGGAAGCATCAGCTCTGGGGGCTCAGGGGAGGACCAGCTCCTCACACCTTCCCATGCTCTCGCAGCAAAGCCTGGACAATCAGCTTAGCGCTTCTCCCAGCTGCCAAGAGGTCAGGCTGGAGAGCTGGGGGAGTGCTGAGGGCTTATCTCCGGAGCTGGAGCGGGGGCAGCAGCGCTGACTTGTCTGAAAGCCGGCTTCCCTGGCAGGACTCGGCACCCTCAGGAGCTTCATCTCAAGGGAGGGCTCGGGGTCAGAAGGCAGTTGGAAGTTTCACTGTGGGGATGCTGGCCGTGCGAGGGCTGAACTGTAGCGAGCCAAGCCACAGCTGCAGCCTGGTGGGCCAAAAGCAATGCGTGGTTTGGAGCTCATCCCACCCTGGCAGGGAGGGCGCTGGGCAGCAGCCATGTGAGGATCTGAAGTCCCTTGTCACCCATCCTCTCAGCTGTGTTCAGCACAGCTGGCTGGAACAGAGTCGGCCGGCTTTGCAGGTGCCTCCTCGCGCGGAGGAGATCACGATCCCGGCTGACGTCACACCCGAGAAGGTCCCCACGCACATAGTGGACTACTCAGGTAGGGCCCTGTCCCTCCTCGCTGGCCTCGCTTCTCCCCTTCTCTGCCCGGCTGAGGGGAGTGGGAAGGGGTCCCTGCTGCCGGGGCCAGTGGGTGACAGCTCTCTTCCCCATCCAGAGTCGGAACAGACAGAGGATGAGCTGCAGGAGGAGATCGCTAAGGTGAGCGGGGCTGGGCGGTGGTGTTTTGGGACAGGAGCCTGTGGTGCCTGTAGCTCTACAGCTGGCGAGTGACACATGGCTGCTCACTCTCCCCTTTAGCCACCTGGAGATGCACAGGCTATTGGTTATCTGTGGATTAATGCTATCGGTTTGTTTAGAGATTTGTTTAATCCTTCTCTGTCTTGTAAGCTATTGTATGTGGCTTGTCCTAGCCCTCTGGGGAGCCTCCAGAAGGAGAGCAGTGGGCGGCAGCTCGCTGCCCACCAGGAGGTGGAGGAGGCTGCTGAGCAGATGATGTGCTCTTAGCCTCAGGATGTTCCCGAGAGACTCGGAAGAGGGGAGAAGCAGTTGCTGAGCTTGGGCGAGACACCCCTGCTCCCTGCATTAGGTCCCTGTGGCTGCCTGATGAAGCAGTGGCACAGAGGAGTTGGTCTGGGAGCTGGAGGCCCTGGGAGCGTTGGGCAGGGAGGGACGAGGGCTCCCATGTCCCTCGGAGCAGCTGTAGAAGAATAATCCAGCCGGCTGGCTGGGGTGGGCCCAGCTGCTCTTCTCTGCCCTGGGATTAACCTCAGCTCTGCACAGAGGAGAACCTCTTGATTACGGGTAATAAAACCGCCTCGCCTCTCTGCATCTCACATGAGCAAAGCTATTTAATCACTCCACCTCGATGGCTAACAGCCAAGAAGGTGGGCTGGTGGGTCCAGGGGTCCTGCTCCCTCCACTCAGAGAGCAAGAGTATACAGAGGCTTAAAATGGCTCCAGGAAATCCTGCCTAAATCCTTGTGTGTCCTCAGGATTAGCACTAAACTCTCTCCTGAAAGGGCCAGTGATCCCTCCTGTCTGCTTTGAATAAAGCGTTGGTGTCAGCACTGTCTGCACGGGGTCAGGGGGGGAGGAGGGCAGCGGCCGCCAGCACAGCACAGGGCACAGGCAGAGCCGTCGCGGGGGGGACAGTGAGGTGAGGGAATGGGGAAGTGGGGTGTCAGGCATGGAGGTGGATGTGCTTGCGGCAGCTCCTGAAGCAGAGGAGCCAGTCTTTGCCCCGAGCAGCCCATCGTAGAGCTCCTGTTGACAGCAGCCGAGTTGTTGCGGCCGGAGGGCTGTGTGTACGTGTGTATGTGTGCACGCTCATGTGCGCTCAACTACCGCTGCCGGCTTTCAGTGCAAGCGTGACAGCAGTGCGTGGTGCTGGAGCTGCCTGGCCGCGGGGCCAGCCTGCGGCTACGGCAGGGCTGTGCCTTGGGCTCAGGCTGCCTCCCCGCCGCTGTGGGTGCGCCGCAGGGACCCTTGCTCACTGCCGCTTCTCTCTTGCAGGCCAACGTGGTCTGTGTGGTGTACGATGTCACCAAGGAGGCCACGATTGAGAAGGTAACAGGTCCCCCACCAGAGCCCTGAGTGGCCCGGCTCCGCCAGCAGCGCCAGAGGGGAAGGGGTTCCCAGCACTGGGTCCTTCCCGGCTGCCCCGGCTTCTTGGTGTGGGTGGGTACTGATGCCCGCCAGCCCTCTGGGGCTTTGAAAACCCTGCAAGCAGAGGCAGGCTGAGCACAGCCCAAGCTTGCTCCTACCTTGGCTGTTGTCCTGACTTGTTGGGGGGGCAACAGGCTTGTTGCATCCTTCTGCTGGCATCCAACATCCCTGGGTTTGCTCTGCCTGCTGGTGCGGGGGAATGCCGGGGAGCAGATGGCTGCAGGGCCCTGCTGACTGCCGTGGCGCCTGTGCTGGGAGCTGCCTCTCCCTCCTCAGGCCTCGCTGACAGGCCTTTCCCTGTGCTCGCCTTTCAGATTCGCACAAAGTGGATCCCCATGGTGAATGGGGGAGTTGAAAAGGGCTCCAGGTACCGTCTGTGGTGTGGGCCATGGGTGCAGAATTGAGGGATTCTGGAGGCTGTGGGGTCCCCATCACCTTTGTGTCGTTCAGAGGTTGCTCGGATCAAACCAGCTTTGTGGTCTGTGGCCAGATCACTTGTGGCAGAAGGACATGGAGGCTTTTCTCCCTCGCAGATCTAGCTGAGGTAGAGGGCCACGGGAGGGGGTTCCTTCCCCCCTTGATCTCTTCTCAGCCAGGCAGGGGGAGGAGGCTGCCAATGGAGTAAGGGAGCACAGAAGCCGCAATCTGTAGATTGCTTAGACAGAAGGCTCCTGAACATATTGTTGCTGGGTGAAAGCGTAAGCAGGATCGGGCGGTCTGTTTCTCCAGATGGATGCTCCCAGCCGTGGGAGGCAGGAAAGCTGCTGTGGTCCTTGTGGAGGAGGGTGGGGAGGCTCCCCAGCTTGCTGCCTGGGAACATGCATGGCTGGGGCAGGGCCAAGACCGAGAGAGGGGTGGCCTCGCTCGCGCTGTCTGACACTGTCTTTCTTCCCCAGGATCCCCATTATTTTAGTGGGAAACAAGTCTGATCTGCAGATGGGGAGCTCCATGGATGTCATCCTGCCCATCATGAACCAGTTCTCAGAGATAGAGACCTGTGTGGAGGTGAGGGAACCAGCGGGTTTCTGCAAAGCCTCCCTGAGGGGTAGGAGCACTTGTCTGGCATGAGCCAGGGAGCCTTTGTGCTTGTGGAGATCTAATATTGCTCTGCAGAAGTACCCCTGTCTGGGGTTTGAGGGCCTGTGCTTTAGGCTTTCTGTCCTTCACCTTCCTCGCAGGGAGCAGATTTCAGTGTCTGCCCACTCCAGCTCTCTAGCTGTAACTGGTGTTGGAGCTACAGGCAGCCCCTGTTGGCTCCGGGGCTATGGAATGGGTGCAGCAAAGCCAGAGCATGAGCAAGCAGTTTCCCTTTTGTTTTTCTGAACGGTGGGCAGACATTGCTCTGTGCTATGATGCACAACTTGTCTGGCATGGGAACTCGTATCATCCTCCTGTCCCTTGTCACCAGCCCATCGCCTGTCCCTGCTCACAGGGCTGTCTCTTCCTTTGAATCCCCAGTGCTCTGCCAAGAATCTCAAGAACATCTCTGAGCTCTTCTATTATGCCCAGAAAGCTGTGCTGCACCCCACTGCCCCACTCTATGACCCAGAGGAGAAGCAGGTAGGAAGCACTGCTTGCAGCCCCTGGAAGAGTCTCCTTCCTGTCACAGCGCTCTGGTCTGGTGCTGTGCTTTTGCTCCTGGGTAGGAGGGTGGGAAGTTTGGGCCGAGGCAGCCAGAACAAAGGGAAAGTGGTACCCATGGGGGCAGCCAACAGACGGGAAAACGCTCGTCTCCCATGCTCAGCGCAGCCAGCTGAGTATATCCAGGCCAGAGAGATCTGCAAGGATCAGGGGCATGTTGGGATAGAAGCCCTCGTGCTCCAGACCATATGGCAGCCATGGTGGGAAGGGTCCAGCAGAAGGCTTCCCCATGGGCTGTCCTGCTTCTGACTCCCATCTCCAAGGTGGCTGTGGTACTGGCCTAGCTGGACCATGCTCCCAGCCAGTGCAGGAAGGGAACCCCTCTGCGCACAGGATTTCAGGAGGCAGGAGGAAGGGCCAGGCTGAAGGTGGTGCCCTGTTTTTGTCACCATGGTTGGTCCCTTGCAGCTGAAACCTGCATGTGCACGAGCCCTGACCCGGATTTTCAACCTCTCGGACCAGGATAACAACCAGATCCTTAGTGATGATGAACTCAACTACTTCCAGGTAGGGCTGGCTGCAGAGCTGAGATACTCCCCAGTCCCCTGTGGAAAGCCCTTGCGGGGTCCAATACCAGGCGGAAAGGCTGCCCCTCTTCTGACACAGCCATCCTGTTTGCATTCAGTACTTCTGCTGTTGCACAGCTAAAGCACCGTAGGGTGCATCTTGGAGCACATGGGGATCCACAGGTCTTCCATCTTCACTAAGTTTGGGCTGAGTTTGCTCTGCAGGGGGAAGAGCAGGAGGCTCTGAAGATGTTGAGAATCATATGTTATTGGGATGCTATAGAACAGGGGTTTGGTCAAGGTCTAAGGCAGTAATCCCCGAGCTGGGTGGATTTTCTTTCCTAGAAACATCGTCTCCTTGCCAGGGGAGAGGGATGCTGGTGAGACAGAGGCTTGTACTGTCTGTGTGCTTTGCTGATGATAACCTTTTTTCTCTTGGGAGGTAGAAGTCCTGTTTTGGAAACCCACTGGCTCCCCAGGCCCTGGAGGACGTGAAGATGGTTGTGTGGAAGAACACCACAGACGGGGTGCAGGACAATGGCCTGACGTTGAACGGTAACAGCAGAAGGGCTCCATGTCACTTCCCAGCAAGGGATGGAGGGACCCACCTTCTTCAGCACATTGTGAGGGGCCCCGTCCTTGGGCTGAACCTCCTGGCTCGCTTTCCAAGCCTAATTAGTCCCTCTTGTCAAAGCAAGCCTGAGCCTGCTGCAGTTACTAGAGCTCTCTGTCCAAGCAGTCTGATTTCCCAGGGAAAGCATGGTCCTAAGGAGTGGATCCCTGAGGCTGAGCACTCAGTTGGCCCCGCTCTCTTTGAGCTGCCTGATCTCTCCTGCAGGCTTCCTCTTCCTCAACACGCTCTTCATCCAGAGGGGCCGGCACGAGACTACCTGGACCATCCTTCGCCGCTTTGGGTACGACGATGAGCTGGAGCTGACGGATGACTATCTCTACCCACAGTGCGTATCCTGCCACGGAGTGGGGCAGGCAGGGTGTGACATCCCTGGGGTGTGCAACTCAGGCTCCCCAGCACCTTTGCTGGCTCCCTTCTGCACTCTGGGGTCTACCCTGTTCCTCAGCTGAGGCTGAATCCACACCCTTAGGTCATGGTCAGGTTCATGCTCCTCACCTTCCCCTGTGGGCAGGAGCTGAAACACAGGGTTGGTGACAAGTAACAGTGGTCTGTGGAGCTGCTGACTGTGCTGCTGGCTCTGATGTAGGCGGGCAAGGAGATGGGGGATGAAGGCCTATCCCTGACTTCCCTTGACATCAGGAAGGGATTTCTGAAGGCTGTTCTCTCTCTGCCTGAGCTGAGGCAGAACGGCTCTGTCGGGAGCAGCGAGCTGTCAGCATAGCCCTCCCGGCTGATTCTGCAGCTGCTGTCTCTTCTCTGCTCCCTGCCACTCTGGAGGTGGTGATCTGGCAGTAATGAAAGGGTTTGGCTTGTGAGCTGCCTCATCCTCTCCCCAGACAGCAGGCTGTGCGGGGAGGCGACAGGGCCCATGCAGGTGGAAAGCACCCCAAGGATAGTGCTGTGCCCTACTGAAGCCCTGGTCGTGAGGCAGAGCGAGGGCTACATCATCTCCCTGGCTGCTTGGGCATCACGGATGTGCTGAGGAGAGGTCACTGTGCACCCTCGAGGGCTTCCCCACAAACCAGGGGGGCTGCGTCAAGGAATAGCCAGGCCTGGAGACAACCACTGGCCTTGAGCAGGGAGGGAGCGGGGAGCTGTGTGCTCTGGGTGAGATCTGGCTTGGCCAAAGACCCACTCACACGCTGCCCTTTGTTCAGGGCTTGAGGAGGCTCACTTAGGTCTCTTCTGACAGGTTCCGCCTTCCGCCTGGCTGTTCCACAGAGCTCAACCACTTGGGCTACCAGTTCCTGCAGCGGCTCTTTGAGAAGCACGACAAGGTGGGCAGCGCGCCGTGGAGCTGCGTGGGGAGGGGATGCTGTCTGCTAGGCCTGCACGTTTGGGCATAGCTGCTTTTCTGTCCACCCTTCCATTCAGGGAGCAGACGTAGTGCCCATGAAGGGCTTTCTTCTGCCACAGTGCTCCACTCACAGCTTCTTGCTGAGGCTTTGAGAGCAGGAGGTGGTCACAGCGAGCTGTAGATAGTCTGATGGCAGCAGCATGTCAAGGGCATGTCACTACCCTTAACCAAAAGGCACACAGATAAAGTTTGGGCCTTCAGGGGATGGGTCTGAGTTAACATCACACTGGCATAGCCCCATGTAGTGCCTGGCTGCAGCACAGGGGTGGCATGGAAAGCGGGCACAGCTGCTGGCCTGCAGCCACGGACCAAGCACGAGCATCCGCACGGCTGCCAGCCCTGTGGCGGGAGTGCCAGGCTGGGGAGAGGGAGAGAAAGCAACTGATTTGTGCCATACTCTGCCTCTTTGGAGAGCCGGAGAAGGGGATGTATTGGATCTGCATGCACCTGCTCGGACCAGTTACTCAGATGTTGATGTGCACCTGGGGTACAGCAGCTCTGCGGCCATGGGGAACTGCAGCACAGAGTCGATGCGTGTCCCTGCGTGCCCAGGCAGGTCCTCTGGCATGGCCCTGTGGCACACCAGCCTGAAGGCGCTGTCTTGGCATGTGGTTAGCTTGTGGCCCAGTGGCTGCACACAGACTTTGGGTCAGTTACCCTGCAGTGTGGAAGGCCAGACTGGACCGATGCAGGCTGCTGCAGGGTGGCTGACCCCAGGGAAGCTCAGGGCTGCGGCGTTAGTGTGGACGAGTCCAGCCCAGTAGCAGGGCTGGCACTGGTTCCAGCTGCAATCACAGAGCAGAATCAGCCTGTCTCTTGTGCAGGGATGGGAGTCCCTGGGGCACAGGCTGGCTGCACGCTCACGCAGCTCTGGTCTTGCATGCAGTTGATTTCTGCCATTGAAAGGATTCCTGTGTCATTCTGCAGCAGCGAGCCGGGGACCCGCTCTGGACCCTGACAATGCTTGGTGTGGCTGCAGAGAGCTGCCGGTGTGTGCTGAGGTGTGTCCCACCTCAGCTGCTGACTCCCCTGTGTTTTGGCAGGACCAGGATGGAGCCCTCTCCCCCACAGAGCTGCAGAACTTCTTCAGTGTCTTCCCCTGCGTGCCCTGGGGCCCCGAGCTCTACAACACGGTATGCACCACTGATAAAGGCCTGCTTTCCCTGCATGGATTCCTCTGCCAGTGGACGTAAGCTCAGTCCCTCTCCCCTGCCTTTAGTCACATTGCTTAGCCCTTGCTGACCTTCTTGGCTTCCTGGTGTGCTCTGTCTCTCCAGACTCATGGCTTATCTGGATGTGCGGCACTGCCTGGAGTGCCTGGGCTACCTGGGCTACCCCATCCTCTCGGAGCAGGACTCCCAGACACAAGCCCTCACGGGTACGGCCATGCCCTCCCCTCCTGTCATGACTTGGGTCCCTCCTCTTGCTCACCCAGCCTCTCTCCTGCCAGTGACCCGGGAGAAGAGGATCGACCTGGAGAAAGGCCAGACCCAGAGAAACGTCTTCCTCTGCAAGGTGCTGGGAGCCAGGGGCGCAGGCAAGTCCGCCTTCCTGCAGGCCTTCCTCGGCAGGAGCCTCGCGGTGAGTGGCTGCTCCCCTCTCCAGCCGTGCTGCAGCAGGGCGTCCCGGCGGAGCAGGAGGCAGAGCCGTGAGGCTGTTGAGTGATCTGCCGTGTGATGGCGCCTCCCTGCCCGTGGCCAAGCCCCAGCGTCCCAGCAAAGGGCTTCACACACCCCTCCATGCCGGTGGTGCTGGTTGCTGCAGCTCTTGCATTCTTAATTTTACCTAAGGCAGCGGGCCCACTCCCTCTGCTTGTCCCGAGTATCTGGAGGGGCTGTGCTTTTTCCAGGCAGTCGTATCTCCCCACGGTGATGCTGGCTTTCCCTGCTCGTTACGAATGGCCCCGCATCTTGCGGCAGGCTCTGGCTGGCCTTCAGGTGGCTCTTGCACCATGGGGCTCAGGGCAGTGTGAAATGCTCTCCCTACCCCACGCACTGCCCTTGCTCCCTGCTGTCTGAGATGGTGTTTTCATCGGTGGCAGGCCCAGAGGGAGATCCCAGGAGAGCCGTCCCTCTACGTGATCAACACAGTGCAGGTCAACGGCCAGGAAAAGTATCTTATAGTAAGTCAGGGAGAGGAGGGAATCGCTGCTGTGTCTGGCTTGCAGCAGGGCTGGGCTGTGTCCCCACATACTGCTTGCTGTGCTCTCCTGGCATCCCTGGGCTGGGCTGTGGCTGTGGTCACGCCGGCACAGTCTGTGCGCTGGCGACAGCACACAGATGTCCTTGAGACGGTGCTGTGCCACGTGTCCTTTCCCCTCCTGCTCCAGCTGTGTGAGGTTGGTGCCGACACGAAGTTCATGAAGCCGTCGGACACAGCCTGCGATGTCGCCTGCTTCATTTATGACCTGAGCGACCCCAGATCCTTCAGCTACTGTGCCAGTATTTATAAGGTAGCTGGCAGGGGCCCTGTGGGACTTCAGCCTTTGCGTGGCAGCCCCACATCTCCCAAGGGTTGGTCGCTTACCCCTCACTGGGACATCTCCCTGTCTCTGCAGCAACACTACATGGACAGCCAGATCCCCTGTGTCTTTGTGGCCTCCAAGACAGACCTGCCAGAAACGAGTCAGCAGCCCGGGCTCTCCCCCACCGAGTTCTGCTACAAGCACTGCCTCCCGCCGCCCTTCCTCTTCTCCTGCCACAGCCAGGGCCCACCCAGCACCACCATCTACACCAAGCTGGCCACCGCCGCCACCTTCCCGTTAGTATCCTTCCCGTGGAGGGCACTCTCAGCTAGGAGCAGAGCTTGGGGAGGGGGGCTGTGTCCAAATCCTGCCTCTGCCGCGTTGCTTTTGGTCTGGTTTCTCTCTATTTCTTGGTGTCATCTGCTCGTACAAGTAATTAAAACAAAAGGGCCACTTCTTCCCCTGCTCGAAGAGGATGGAGGCTCTCTTCTGCCTTGTGTGTCTCTCTGGCAGATTTATTAGATAGATCCTGCCACAAGAGTTTTTATTTTTGAAGCCTAAGGTAAAAAATGCTGAAGGGGAGTAGCCAGCCTAGTTTGCCAAGGCCCACAGAGGGGAGGTGGCAGCTATTTTCTCCTGATGAGGTGGATCACACTGAAAAAGAGGTCAGTGGAGCGAGACCTCTGTTCGCACAGCCTTCCTTTGGGAAGGAACTGCACGTGAAAGGGGCTGGGTAACAGGGTAGGGCAGCAGCCAGGCCAGTCACGGACGGTGGTGGGAGATCTGGTAAGGAGAACATGTCTGCGTGTGGTATCACTCCACTCGAGGGGCAGAGGGGGCTGAAAGCTCAGGGTCGGCGCAGTGCCGGGGGCAGAACCCTCCCGGGGAGAGCATGTGGGTGCGCTGGAAGGCAGGATGCAATTACTAGTGAGTGGTTTTCCCTCTAGCTTCTTTTCAATAAACAACTTTATTTTTAGAGCTGACACTTTTTTTTTCCCCTCTGCAGTATTAAAATTTAAATATTCTTAATATATCTTAGGGTATGTGGTATAAATAAATAACAGCGTAATGGAGGGCCAGGGATTGGCTGTTCTCCCCTGATTTAGTGGAGAATGAATAATGGATATGTCTTTCCTCCTCGGAGAGGAGCACGTTGATGCAGGACAGCATGTGTTCAGGAAGGGAACATGTGTGCTCGGGCAGGACTGGGCCCCTTCCCTTGCTGCCCTTAGGTCAGTGCCACTGGCTGTGCCAGCATCTCTGCCTGCATCCGTTTCTGGGTCTCGGTGCACTCGGTGCACAGCAGCCTGACCTAGAAAGGAAGATACGTACCTCCTTGCCCGTACTAATTATTTAGGTGTTGGTGTGCTATTTCCAGACCATGGGAGGGTAAAGCCATATCTGTCCCACCAACAGGGTGGGGAGCCATCGTTTGGCTTGGTGGTGATGCCGGGGCAGCTCATGGGGCTGGGAAACCTCTCGCTGCTCTCTGCCTTCAACTGGGCTCTGTCCCCCAGCCTGGAGCTGCACCGTGGTCATCGTTCATCCCCCCCAGGGACACCCCAACCTCCCCGCTTGGGTGGGAAGCACCCTGGGCTGCCGGGGAGCTTGGTGTTTGTGTAGCCATCTCTGTGCACCTCGCTCACCGGCCTCTTTTCTCTTTCCTTGCAGCCACTTGAATGCCGTGGAGCTGGGAGCCGCGTCCTTCTGGCTCCGGGTGGCTCTGGGGGCCACGGTGACTGCTCTGGTAGGGTTCACGCTGTACCGCCTGCTAGCCAAGAACAAATGAGGGCCACTCTCTACCCCGTCCCCCCTCTGACACCAGCCTCTCCCTCCTGAATGACACCCTGGTGAAGGGCCCTGCCTCAAGGTGGTCCCTGGTGGGAAATCCTCCTTTCCCCCCAGCCTGGATTGCAGGACCAGTGAAACCGGACTCCCCAGCACCAGCAGGATAGATCCCCCGGCACCGGCCAGCCTAACCCTGCCGGCCTCTGCCGCCTCCTCGCCCACATGGCTCCTGCCCAGCTGTGGCGGCAGCGGCCAGGCAGCTCTGCCTCACCAGCAGCTGGAGGATCACCCCCATCTTTTATTCTGTTAATGTTTTTTTAACGTTTGTTTTTAAGCTCAAACATGAGTGTTTCAGTATCTGTTGGGCTGGGCACATCCCTTCCCCAGAGAGCTGTGCTGGTGCCCTCAATTCTGGGGGACGCAACACTCTGGAGCCCCTGGGGCCTCCAGCAGCAGCAGAGCTGTCGAATGGGCTCGTGGCTTCAGCCCCCTGGGACACACCTCCATCCCCCAGCCCTGTTTCCCTCTGCCAGCGCTGGGAAAGGCGGCCGTGGAGGACCAGGCACTTACACCCGCCAAGCCTCGGTGTTTTGGGGTCACTCCTGACCCTTGCTGGGACGCTGTGGCTGCAGCCCCTGGCCCCGGGCTGCAAGGGGAGGAAGCGATACCCAGGACCTGTCTCAGGCTCCTCTTTCTTGTTTCTGCACAAGAATCCTGGGTCCTGCAGCATGCCAGGCTTTCAGCCCATCTGCCCTCCCCGCCCTGCCCGGCTGCATGGCCTGTCCCATCCCCCNAGTATTCGCAGGAGCCCTGGTAAGCTGGGGAGGGCGTAGGGTGCCCGCTGTGCTCCTGAGGGCAGGCAGCAGCCCTTCCCTGGCAGTGCCATCCCTGAGCTGGTGCCATGCCATGCCATGTGCTGGCACACGGCCCGTGTCCTGCTGTCCCCTCTGCGGGGCCCTGGCTGCACTGAGGCTGTCCCAGAGCGCACGGCTCTGGGCGTTGCATCTCCTGGTACGACTGGAAGCTCTCTCCTCCCCTGTCCCCTGCCCGCACCCGAGCCGGCCTTAGCTGCCAGGCAGCTGCCTTGACTTCAGCCCAGCTCAAATGCAGGGCCAAAGTCCCGCAGCGTCCCTGTCTCCGAGTCCCAAAGAGCGAGGCCAGCCCGTGCTGGCCTCCAGGTTCAGCTCACGCCCATCCCTGGGCTCCCATCCTGCCGGGGGGGAGCCCAGGGCAGCTCCTGGCTCAGCGACACTAGCTCTTAGGCTTTTCGAGCACACTCAGGGTAGGTTTCTTTCCAGGCAGCTGGTGGGGCAGCACCAAGGTGCAGCTGGAGCTGCTTTTCTGTATGTTTTGTCTGTTTAAATTTTTTATTGTGTGCTGGAGCCGGTGAGGGGGTTGAGAAGTCGCTGGGTGGCAGCCAGCATTTCTTACTGGGGGCAGTCCCACGGTGGTGCCCCCGTCCTGCCGGTCCCCGGCGCTGGCCGAACAGGGGGTCCCTGCCCATGCTGGAGCTGCTCTGCCAGTCGGGCACCCGTCGCCATCGCGCTCGCTGCTGCTGGCACTGCCAGGGCCACCTCCCTGGTGTTTCCTTATCCCCTCTCCGTGCCCGAGCCCACCGCGCGTGGCTCTGCTAGCCAGGCCCGCGCCTGGTGGTCCGACCCTGCTCCTGGCACCGGTCCAGGCCCGGCAAAGCCATACCGTTTTAGGAGGTTTGTTCTCTACATGAAAATAAATTTTTACACACCTTCCGCTTGCACATCGTGACCTGCGTCTCCCAGGGAGCAGGACCCCTCGCCCCTGCCGGGGCTGCCTGGGGTCTCCCTTGGCTGTGGTGTGAGCAAGGAGACCCCAGGGGCCTGGGCTGCCCGCCCGCTCTGGGGACAGTTACAGGGATTTAGGGCAAGAGCTGAAGCCCAGCCCTCTGGGCCAAGGCTCGGGGCTGGCCCGGGGCTCCTGGGTGCTTGGGGATGCGGATGCCTCCGCAACAAGTGCCAGCAAGCGGGGAGAGATGGGAAGGGAGGTGGTGGGTACCCGTGTCGCTCCGGCAGGATCCCATGGGTGGAGAGAAACGGGGCTTGGCTGTTCCTGCGCCGTGACTCTGCGTGTCTGTCCCCACCGGGGTTAGGGGCTCCCCGCTTCCCTGCAGCCGCCTTCCCCCGCGCGCGCCTGCGGCTCCCGGGGCTGTGCTGCCTCCCTTGCCTGCTCCCGTTTCCCTGCGGCAGCTCTTCCCTCGGCTATTTCTGTCTCTGCAGGCTCAGCCGCGGGCGCTGGGCACCGGGAACGTGGGCACAGCTGAGGAAACGGCTTTTCCCAGCATCTCTCCAGGGCCTCTGCTCTGAGCCTCGATGAGACCGGAGTACTCCCCTCTGGGCGAGGGGGTCCCTCCGGGCTGCCAGGGTGGGAGAGGGGACCCTTCCCACCACGGCAAACCGGGCGCCTGGGGAGGGATGGGGAGGCAGCACGGCCAGTGCCACCGTGCAGGGCAGGCCAAGGCGGATGGGACGCAGGGTGCTCCCCAGTGAGTCCGAACCAGGCCGGGCCCCGTGGGAGCAGCAGGCCCACGTGCCGCGGTGTGTATTAATAGTGCCGGCGTGCCGGAGCTGCGTGCGCCGTGCCGGGGCAGGGGGTGCACGGGGCAGGGCTGCGGGAGCTCGCCCGGGCCCGCACGCAGCCCCTGAGGAAGGAGCCCGGGCATTGCCCCGCTGCCTGGCACCTCCGCGGCATCCCAGTATGGCACCTGCTGCCTCCCAGCGCCGCCACGCCGGCACGGGGACAGCCCCCAGAGCCCCCCCGGCACTCGCAGCGGGGCTGAGCTGCAGCCCAGGGGAGCGGGGGCCATGGCGGGACTGGGTGCCGGGGACGCGCCACCCCACGGGGCAGAGCGCGGGGGCTGCAGGCCCGGGCGCCGCGGCGCACGCCACGTAAAGGGTGCCGGTTCAAGGGCACCCGGTGCCAGGGTGCCCCCGCGCTCCGTGCACCAGCGCCAGAGGCACCGGGTGCCCCGCGCCGGGCGGAGCACCCGCGGGGGACGCACCTGGGCCTGGGCTGGCCTGCGGGTGCCAGCGCCAGGACGGAGGCAAAGTCTGCAGGTGCCTACGCCACGCCGCGCGGGTGCTGGCACGCTGGTACCCATACTGGGATGCGGGTGCCATACTGGGATGCAGGTGCTATACTGGGATATGGGTACCAGTACTGGGATGCAGGTGCCGTACTGGGATGCAGGTGCCATACTGGGATATGGGTACCAGTACTGGGATGCAGGTGCCGTACTGGGATGCAGGTGCCGTACTGGGATGCAAGTGATGTACCAGGATATGGATTCCTGTACCAGTATGCAGGTGCTGTACTGGGATGCAGGCACCTGTAATGGAACACATGTACCCATACTGGGATGCAGATACTGTACTGGGATGTGGGTACCAGTACCAGGATGCAGGTACCAGTAGCAGGATACAGGTGCCGTACTGGGATGCAGGTACCAGTACTGGGATGTAGGTTCCATACTGGGATGTAGGTGCTATACTGGGATGCAGGTACCAGTACTGGGACGCAGGTACCAGTATGGGGTTGCATATACCAGTATGGGGGTGCAGGTCCCAGTACTGGGATACAGGTGCCGTACTGGGATGCAGGTCCCAGTACTGGGACGCAGGTACCAGTATGGGGGTGCAGGTCCCGGTACTGGGATACAGGTACCATACTGGGATGCAGGTGCCATACTGGGATATGGGTACCAGTACTGGGATGCAGGTGCCAGTACTGGGATGCAGGTGCCATAGTGGGATATGGGTACCAGTACTAGGATGCAGGTGCTGTACTGGGATGC
>VZTV01050473.1:0-14826 GCA_013400875.1 Anhinga rufa
AACATGAGACATCTCATATTTGAACTTGAAAGAAATCCAGACCCATACTTATATGCTGTAACTACATTACAGTTTTGTTTAGAGGTTTTCAGCTTCAAAAAATAGTGGGAAAAGGGATGATAAAATGGTATAGAAATTCACAGATATTCCTGTGAATATGAAAGATAAAAGCCTTAAAATGTTTCAAAAACAGTCGTATACACATTTATTCAAGAAGTTTATTAACATATTTAATGCTTCAGCTCAGCTTTCAGCTTAGAGGGTCACATGATAACTCATATAAGTGGTGTTTTACCTACAGTACATTAAATGCTAATTCTTTTTCAATTTTGTTTTTTCTTACATAAAAATGAGCTACTGACACACATAATGTTTTCTAGATGAAAAGTAATATTTTTCAAAGAGGTTTTTGGTTTTGCAGACTTTCTATGTGGATAAACTTCAAATGATAACATTTTAGCAGGGTAGTGGAGAAGGAAATACGGAGTAGAGAGGAGAAGGAATAGAGAATGAAAGTATGAAAACTGTCATTATGTATTAGACTTGCTTTCCTTGAAATAAATATCATTCTACAAAAAGAATGAAAAATCTTATGAAAAATCCTTTATAAGCGCAAAACAAAAGCTGTTAACTTTCTGACCTGGGACTGTGTCAGAGATAGAAACAAATAGGAAGGGAGTAAATAATAAAAGAAGACCTTATGAAAGTCAATGTTATCAGCTTACTAGAATGTGAATGTTGACAAATTTATTATAAGCATCAAGGCAAAAGAAGGCTTAAGGTAGAAATTTGATGGATAATGAGGTAGTTCCTCCTAAGAGTAAATAAATAACAAAAGAGAAATCTAAGAGATTCTTATTTCATAATTTGACTAGTAGTTGATGGAGGCTGACCATGATCAACCAGCTGGGAGCAGGAGGTGAAATCTCAGTAATAGTATGTGGTATAAGAATAATTTTGAAGAACTATGAAATTGAAGGCATGTTTTATTACACATCACAAAAGAGATAAGGGGAAATGGTGCAGAGAGGAATAATGTAATCAAGGAAAAAGATTAGGAAAAAAATTAAAAAATATTAATAGTGTCCATCTGTATTAAACAGGACTAGAGAATAAGTTTGTTTCACAAGATCAGAAATTGTATGAGACTCTATAGATAAATGGTAGAGCTGGATATAAAATCATTTTCTTGTACCATGAAAGCTTGAAGTTTTAACTGTGTTCCCATTCTGTCCTGGAATAATCACAAAGCTACTGCACTGGTAAAATTATCTTAATGAATAACAAATAGTCTGAACCCTTCTATTTTTGAAGAATGAAAATATTCATGATTTTGAAGAAAAGGAATAAAATAAATGTTGATATGTTTCATTTCAAACATTGAATATAGAAATCTATATTCCAAGACTTATATTTTGCCCCAAATCTTCTTTTTCCATTTAAAATTCAACTGATACTCAGATTAAAAATGTTAAACTAAAGGGGTCAGCAAATTCAACAAAATAATATCATTTTTGGTTTTTACTGTTTCAACCTAGTTTTAGGTTGGTTCGATTTGACCTAAAATTAACTGTTTTGAAAAATATAGATTTTTTTACAATTTTTTAATATAACTAGGGATTTTAAAGATAAATTATACTCTCTTTCTATTCAAGCTGAACAATTATGTATTCCAGGCTGGAAGATTTATCCCATCTCCCTTATTCTTGTTTGATATTTTTCATTCACAATTAGCAGCAACTGGGAAGTCCCTCTCTCCTAGAAATGGAATAGAAATTTATAAAAGGGGATGATTTAGGCATTGAAGTAAAACACAAGGGACATAGCATTACTGAATTGTCTCTTTGGCTTCCAGGACAGAGAAAAATCTCAAGGGATAGTGAGAAAGAGACTGATGTCAAGTAAACTAAGTTTGTGCTTTATGGAGATTTGTAATTTTGTTTAATTTCTACTTTGTAACTTTGTTTCCAATTTTGTACTCTATAATTTAGCCATTTTATTTCTGTGTGTATACATACATATGTCTGTGTGTGTTTGTCTTCATTTTAAGAGTATCCCACTGCTCAAAATGCTCTGAGGTAAATGCGACAAGCATAAGGTACTCTATATATCTCACACACACACAAAAAAAAAGCAAACAGAAAACATAATTCAAATAAATCTTAAACTGGCCTGCATCCTTGATTAGTTTTGGGAATCTGGAGGACTGGAGTGAATTTCCATTGTGCTACAATGGTCAACACGGGGATCTCTGTCATCATATTCAAAGACACATAAAAACGTTTCCCCAGCAAGTGTGAATGTAAAACACCTTTGCAAGAAGAAAGCAGTAGCTTCCCAGAAAATGTTGGATGATACTCTTTAATGACCATAAGGGAGGGTGACAGATGCTGATATCTACAATAAAGGCATCTAACACTAAATGAGGTGAAACCTGGCTGGACAAAAAAGTTGTAACATCACCTATTTCAAAACTGTTGTGTTAGAAAACATATTTTGATACTCAAAATAACAATAAAAATAAAGAAATAATAATATAAACCTGATACCTAAAATAATGCAGATGAAACAGTATTTGTGAGTAACGTACAATATTGTAATTACATTAAACAACTTCACTTTTTAAGGACATGTCTTTAATAAACAATATGAAGTCTCTGCCAAAACAGTAATAACTTACAAGAAAACCTTTAATCTCCATAATTTCATAATAATCTCTATATTTTTTCTTTAGATTATAGACTACTCTATATTTTTTTCTTCTAAGCCCATTTGTAAACTTCTGAAAATGTACTGAGTGCTTGACTACTAAGCCTTGTGCTTGATTCAATCTTATTTTACATGCAGAAGCTCTAAACACTGTATTCAATATTATTTATTACTTTATTAGGTGCTTTTAGAATACCTTTCTGCTGACAGCTAAGTGAGATTTCTGCTAACAACTACTTACTTCTACCCTTAAAGGAGTCGTTTACAAATGCAGCATGAAATGAGGTGTTGGCAGTTTTTTGTTATGTACTTAAATAAAAATTCAGATGCCTTGAAAAAGGCAGAAAAACATGAGCTAAATGGATAGAGCTGTGCTTTTTAACTATTTTAGCCTGCTGCTTACTTCAATCAATTAAGAATTCTCTGTGCCTTGCCACAGTATGTGGCTCCTAAGCATGAATACTTTATTCTTCACTTGTTCTTCTGTAATACCTCCCAGGAAGAAAAATACAGGTTTCTTTACTTTTTTTCCTCCCTGCCCCCCTTCCCCCACCATAAGCAGCACAAGTATGCATACCCTATAAAGCTTAACATCTCATGTATAATAATTGGACTACCTGTCCTTATTAATGTCTTATTTTATTTGTGATTTTACTTAAATTCTTACTCATACTTTTGAGAAAGTTGTCTCTGTGGCTGCCTAAATTTAACAATAACTTTGACTACACATGGACCACTATACTTACAGACTTTTAAATAATGTCAAAGTGTTTATGGCACCTACTGAAACATTGAGCCTTCAGGTAGACAGGATCTTTCCTGAAATAACTAAGACCACAGTTGTACTTATGTATGTATATTGGGGGGTTGGACTAGATGACCTCTAAATGTCTCTTCCAAACCCAAACCATTCTATGATTCTATGATTCTATGTTTTCTAGTAAACCCTATGTCAATTAATTATTTAATTAGAAACATCTAACAATTATTACAATTGCCAAAATATCTGGATTTGGATGTGGTCCTGCTCAGGAAAGAATAAAATAAAAAATAAAAATAGCCTCCCAAAACCCTCTAGATTTGCCTTGGTCAAACAGAGAAGCAGTACACAAGATGTTTCAGAAGTATTGACTATTCAAAGTGGATTTTGGTTTTGGGGTCTAAGTGGTGTTAAGATGAAAACACCCAGACTGTCAGTTCTGGTACTACAAAGAGCAAAAGACAAAAAATCCTATATGTCATATAATTAGATTTGCATTCTGTCCTCTTCAATTTAGTAGTCTTTGACAGCGATAGACTGTCTGTCAGCTGCCAGAGCCAAGATTATGAAACATGTTTTCCTCATAAAATTTCTATAGCACAGGTCCAAAATAAAGTATGCTCTTATTTAGCTGAGTGTTTTTTTCACTTTCAGTCCATTAATCTTTGGTGGCTTTTTAGGAATGGTAAAGGATGCTAATGTTGTTTAAATATTTATAATGGTAATTTAAATATAACTGTTTCACTAAGCTCTAAAGCTGCCAGAGCTGTTTGTCAGATCTGCTTGCCATGCCCTCTCTGACTTTTTTCAAAGATATAAGACAAAAACATTTTATTTTTTTTAAGCAAGAAGAATTTTCTAGTCATTGACCAAAATCCAATACAAAAGGGAAACATTTATAATTGTGATCAACAGTGAATGTACACTATCTGCTCTTGGTAATCCACAATCACACATTAATGGCCTGTCCACAGTTAGGTATAAAAAAATATCTTTAGTACTAACCAGTTTATTATTAAATGGGTTAAGTAAACTTTAAACTGAAATAAAACCATTTTTCATCACTCAGTACTATGCTGAAGACTTTCAAGGGTATATTTAAATAAGAAAGTGAAAAATAGTGTTATGAAGTAATTCTTGAATATAATAAGATTTTCTTATAATAAGTGTCCTCAATTAAAAGTACTAGTAAAAAATCATTCTGTAAAAAAATAAACTTGCATATAGAAAAAAATAATAGAGAAATGCTATGGAAAAATGATCAAGAGAGATTTTGGTCTCCTCATAATAAGTGTACTACATACAAACTACCAAAACGTAGCTAACAGTTAAGACCATATTTAGAATTTAAACATGTTACTAGACCTCTTGAGTTCACTAATCAAAACCATATAAAACTCTTTTATGCTTAAAAATTAAGTGTATGCTCACATGCTTTGCTGGCTTTGAATGTACTCTACAATATGATATTACAAAATAAGAAAACCATTTTCAGGACAGTGAAAATACTTGATGCTAAATGATATTGTGAGAAAAAAATAAAAATATTTGAATCTGCACTGAAAAAACCCAAATCAAACCAAAAACTATTTAAAGCTTTTTTTTTAAACAAACACTACCTAAATTATTGGACACACATTTAGACAGGAAAACCCTTCTGCAGTTTTTCATAATCCAATATCTTTTATCCAATGACATTAATATAAGCAAGTTTAACATGTAAAGAACTACTGCAAAGCTGGGCTGCACTATTCCATCTTTTCTTTACTTTCTTTTTGAGGAATAAGAAATTAGTTGTGTAGCTTTTGACTTAAATACTCTTCTGAAAACCAGTGTGGCTTTATCTTTCTAAAGTTTATGGTTATCTTACATTTTATCTCAAATGTATGTACCATATCTTTGTCAACTGTAGCCTTAAACAACTGAAATAATATTACTTATGGGGTGAAAGGAACAAACAAGGAATACATTAAAGAAAACAAGGTAAGAGATTGATGTTTTTTTCTTTTTTATTTAGAGGGTGGGAAAGAGAAAACAGGGTGATAAAAGAAAATAAGTGACCGTAAAATTTGACAGTAACAGTTCTCAGAGAACAAATTCATAGGCCAGAACTATACAAAGTATAAATGACTCATAAACTCTTTCTACTAAAAACAGCTCAGGTATAAATACTTTTTAGTTTCTTCATGTAAAATGCTGTTTAAACACTAAGTCTGGATTTTTGCAAACTTTTTAAGGAAATTTAGACTTTAGAGCCAGTGAAAGTATTCCTAAAATTTAAGCAAGGAATTGTGCATAAATCTTATTTTTCAGGGTAGGACCTTATTCTGAGTGACATTCCTAAAAGCTTAGATTTAGTTGTGTGCATTCCTGTGAGCGATTTCCTACAACATAGCAGGTCATTTTTACATACTTGTGACTAGCCTCCAGAAGATAGTTTTAAAGTGTTCCTATTTACCAGAAATTTGCTAGCCTTATGATTTTCTAGTACCCTGCCTAAGGTTAAAAAAATAATTCAAATCAATTTAGAAATTAAGTCTGTGAATCTTCCTAACTTTTTAGCCAAAGAACATATATAATGAAAATAAAACCAAGTCCAAGCAATATCCCCTTCTAAAACAGACATCAGCATTTAGTGATGCTAGAAGCTCCCCTAAAGGTTTCATGGAATAACAGCCCTTTTGCAGCAGATTAAGGTGCACTATGCGTCTTCTTAAATTAATAGGAGCCCATGCACAATATTTTTAATGACTTTTGTGTTTGAAGATGTATACAAGTATAAACACAGAGGCAATCTCCTACATATTTAGAATAAAACCAAATTAGGTTATAGTTATAATCTAAAGGTATAGGCTACTATATATCAATACATATATTAGGCTATTATATATCAATGCATAAACATGTATAAATGCAAATATATGTATATATGCATGCATACGTATATTATATACATATACATTTATACCTATGTGTGTATAGGTATAGATGTATCAGATTTTTATGGAAAAATAGCAAGTAACCAAACAGATAATGGAATTTTCTGCTGTAAAATAATAGTCAGCATGACTCAGTTTGCATTGCTATTACGGATCAATGTGTTAAATGAATCTTGCTGCCTGAATTAGTGTTGTTCCCAGCTCTCTTTATGTGGTGATTCATTTAATCAGCTTTGGCATTACTTTGGAATAGCATGAGACTTGGAAATAGGATCCAATCATCACATCACCCCCAATGTCTCAAAAAAAAGTCCATCCTGGAGATCTTAAGTTATTTAGCCATGAAAGCAAAGAATGAGTTAGCTTTCCCACTACAAATTACAGTTGTAATAAATTATATTTTATTAGATAATAAAAACTTGAGTGAAATCATATGCTGATAAATCCAGTTTCATCTTCATAACAGTTCTGCTCAGTCCTAGGCTGGAGACTCTGGAGCCATCTCTCAGCACTTCTTGGGGTTCTGCAGGGGCTGGGGCCTCCCTGTGGGTCTGGAGTTGGGGGACTTCCCCAGGTCAGTCAGGGCAAGGCCTGGCATCCAGAGCTCGTCCCATGCCCCAGTCAGGGGCAGGGCAGCCGGGGGCACCAGGGTAGCCCCAGCCCTGTACATCGGGCTCCTCCATGGAGATGGCCAGGCAGGGCAGGGCTGTGGGGAGCTGGAGACCAGCCCTGCTGTGGCATCAGTGGGGCAGGGGCTGATGGCCCTGGGGGGCGGATGTGGTGTCCTGGGCCATGGATAGTGTTGGGAGAGCCCTGAGAAGGCTGGGCAGGGGCAGTCAGGTCTGGTGGTGCCATCAGTGCCCTGACAATATTCAAGATTCATGTTCTTTTTTTGACTGTGCAGCACAGTGGCTTTCAGAAGGCTAGTAATCCTTGCTCCCTCAATACCCCTGATAGGCACTTATCTAAGGGAGGATCTGTCTCCAAGTTCCTTCAGATGTTCCATTTTACATGTTTCTATATCACATTGCCCATTTGAAATCTTGTCATAGAAAGGACAGAAGTTGTTTAAGCTGACTTGTTATGCTTAAATCCCTGTACCATCACAATATAAGCACTACCCTTTCAGGTTCTGACTCAATCACCGAAGGAGCTACTCCCCTGAAATTAACAGTGAGAGACTTTTGCCTCTAACAGCCTTATTAGTTATTACAGTACTTGATGACAATCAACTGAGAATTTTGGAAACCAAATACATAATATGCATGTGCACATTATAATGAAACATTCTCCCATCTGCTACAACCAACTATATTTTCAGTATGAGCGTAAGAATCCACCATACACTGTGAAATTCTGTAGCATATTCAGTCTGACAAGAAGAAAGGCTTCAATAGCCAGGCTCATCTCAACTTTTACATGGATTACCTTGTTTATCAGACAGGTAGAGTTCATTCACACATCAGGATCTTCCAAAGTTTGTAACGCAGGCCATGAACCATATATGAACAAAATGAGAAGTAAAAACTCATTACCATCTATGAATGTAAAACACAGCCCTTGCAGTTACCTCTGTCAAATGTCTACAGGTGATCAGTGAACAGGTGAGAAAGTAAACTCCCATGAGGTTCCTTGAGAGAGCAGGGCATTCCTTTCCTTGAATAATCAGCAATGATGGAAATTAAAAAAAAAAAAAATAAACAAAAGCAAAATAAAATCTTAGTTTACAGGTAATGGTTTGTGTGCATATAAGTAACCTTTCATAGATCAGTCACTTTACATGCAATTCATAAGAATATACAAAATTTAATACATCCAGATTTTGTCAAACAGCTGTAGAAACTGACAGCTTGAACATAATCTGTTTCATTTTATCTATAAAAAGCCATAACAGAAAGAACTGATATCAACTAATAAGACAGGCTGTCCAACACTGGAAGTAAATCTCCTGATCAAGACCTTAAAGATATTGTGACAGAAGCACATAAGTTTTGCTTTGTCTTTCCACTTAGGAATCCATGACCTCTCTACAATGTGGCAGTCAATTCTAATCATAGAACTATGGGTACATGTTAAGAAGATCACTTTCTCTCATTTTACTTATGATTGTGCATATGGATATGACAATGAGAGAAAAACTGACAAATAGCTTTTCATGGTGGACACAAATCAGTGAGTCAATTCAACACTTTGAAGATAATGCCTCCATTAAGGTTACTGTAATATGCAATATCATTATACAATTTCTGGGGTTCGGGGTTTGTTGTTGTTGTTATTGTTGTTGTTTTTTCTTTCTGTTTTTCGTTTTGTTGTTGTTGGTGGTGGTTTTTTAATCTTTATCTGACTTTTCCAAGGGAAAATATCTTTCACTTATACCCAAATTAGCAATGTCCCCTCATTTTTTTGGAAGTAAGGTAACCTTTGATATGAAATTTCACGTTTTCCTTTAATGTCTTTTGTTTCATATAGATATTTATCTCAGTTCATTAAAAGCAACCTGCAGCAAAATATCTTCTTTTTTTGCATCTATTGTCATCTGCTAGCAAAGCCAGAAGTATTGCCACACTTCAAGTATTCTAGCCTTATGTAGATATTTTCTCATCTTGCATGAGTATTTTCTGTAGGAATTATTTTTGTGTCTCTGAGGTTATTTGAAGCTGACTGTCACTCAAGTAAGGGGAAAAAAAAAGGCATTTTACTTCAGGTATAACCATATGCTAAAAAGACCTACACAGCAAAACAACATGTAATTTTCCAAGACCTAACAGCCTGTATAGGGAGTTAAACAGAAGTAGTAAGACTACTTGAATGACTCATCCCAGTGAATCTTGACAGCAAATATTGCTAAAAACAATTTTTAAACTGAATTCTGAGCTGTATCTTGAAGATTCAGCTGCTGTGAAACTGGAGAATCTACTTATAAAATAGACTTTAAATATTATCTTTCGATTGAAAGCTGACTAATATATGTGATCATTTCTCACACAGATTCTAAACTGTATATTGTAAAGGATATTTTACAGACACCACTATTGAAAGAAATAGTAACTGAATTAAAATCTGCCCTTGAGTGCAAGTGCATCAAATATAAATATGTTATTTTCAGTAGAGTAGAAACACATTACTTGCTATGACAGGAATGTATAATACTCAAGTTAAAGACATTTATTATCAAATGTAGAAACTTCTAGTACCACCTACTGGCAGAACTGCAAAACTGAAAAATATTTTCCACTTATAATGTTCTGTAATACCACAATAGCAAACAAATTATTGCAACTCTAATCTCATCTTTGATTGCAAACAATTTGCAGTTAGGTATAAAAGATGAATTTGAGTACTTAGGATATATTTGTGATAAACTAAGCTACTATGTAATTAGTTATAAATGAAAGAAGTAAAAGAAAGAAAAAGAAAAAAGTAGTCATAATTGGAGTTTACATAAGTTACATAATGGTATAATGTAGAAAGCAGTACAGAAACTCATCTCACATTTCTAATTATATAGACTTGCTTTCTTGTCTGGGCTGATGTGGGAACTCAGTACTCATTGAAGAAGTTCTAGTAATGTTTTGCTTTCAACACCCAGTAATATGTAACTGGAAGTCAGTTTATCCTTTAGTGCTTTGAGAACCGCTAGCAAATTTCAAGATAAATTATTAGTAGTGTCATCTAGTTATTCTCAGATATGTGGAGTTCTTTCCTTCCTTCCTTTGTCCTGCTCTCTCTCCTGTCCTCCTTTTTCTCTTCCTCTCTTACTCTTTTTCTGTCCTCTGCCAAACATCTGAAAATTTAGTTAAATTCTGCCCAGCTTTTTCTAGGACAATTTGCATGTACAATTTTGTTAGAATATGTTGCTAGCAATACTACTTTACACTGATTTAAATAGCTATGCAAAATAGAAAGCAGTTGGTCTTTTACTCATCAGGTAACATGTTTTGTTGAGACCCTCAAAATTTCTGCAGCAAGCATATACCACAATTTGCTATTCAAGCCAGGCAACTTGAAAAGAATCTATAATTATTCTTACATTAGGTATGCAACTAGAAAAAATGTTTCATTTTCATTATTATATCCTGGACCAGCAAACAGAATTTTGAAGAAACAAGTATCTGCCTTTTCCACAGCTAAGTGCCTAGAAGCACCCTAAATTTAATTGTTTGAAATATTTGAATTATTTTCAAATCTGGTTTAACTTTCTCTCACTTTTCCTTATGTATTTCTTCTGTCTCCAGTCAGAGCATCCCCTCTGTACTTGAATTTTGCTCCTAGCTGTGCCACCTAACTCACAAACAGAAACTATTAACAGAAATACTGCAAAATGACCTAAAGAGCTGTCCCAATGTCAGCCGTTTCCAAGTTCAAAAACAGTTTGTATCAAGAAAAAGATTTACGTTACTCTTCCATTTTACATCCCATTTTATGACTCTTTTGCCTTAGTTGGAACCTTCTAAGTTCTTCAGAAAATCTAAATATACTACCATCTACTGAATTTTCCTTGTCTATTGTGACAGTAATATCTTCAAAGGACTCCAGCAGGTTAGTTAGGCATGACCTCTCCTGCCTGAATCCATGTTGGTTATCCCTAATCAAACTATGTGGGTTTACTTTACTTTGGACATTTCATATGAGAGTTCCTGTATTTTCCTCCAGCAAATTATAAACTCACTCTTTTCCCTCATGACCATTTAAAGGAATATAATGAAGTTATCTTTGATGCCTTTCAATCCTTAAGAATATCTCCTGAGTGGTGTGAACTTCAAAAATGTCAGTGAAGGATTATTTCCTCACTTGGTTCCCTTAACATTTTTTTGCTGATCTGAAAAGATGGAAACATTGTAAGGGCTTTAATAAACATGCCACTAAAAATATTTCCAGTTGTGTGTCAAATTTGAAAAAAAAAAAAGTCTACCTCATGTAACTGCTATTTCCTTCTCATCTGTCTGAGAAGAATAAGATCACATAGATAACTGTTCAAAACAAAACAAAACAAAACAAAAACCCACAAACCAAATACAAACAGGCAAAAAAACCCAGAACAAACCAAACACCAAACAGGAAAAGACATATTAAGGCTGAATGACCCTTTTCTTCAAGCTAAAAAAAACCAAACCCAAACATAAAAAAGAGCCGTATCAACCCCTCATTTCTCTTTCAGCATTCAGAAGAAAAGCTAAGCTAGGTCTTGAATTTGGGTGAGGAACAAAAGCACGTAAAAAATGATGAGAAGGAGCAGGTCTGTTAGCCACTGTCAGAACTTTATATAAAAAAGGCGCTTTTTTTTTTCCTATTTATCCTTTTTTAATAGATATCTTTAGTAGAGTTAGTAGATATTTTTTGATAAAATAAAGCTTTCTGTAAAATTAATGAGATTTTTCCTCCTGGAGAACATAAATATTCAAGTTTATTACATTTTATATTATGTTCTTTAATTTGGGAATTCTTACATTTTGTGTGCTTCAGAGCTTTACTACTATGACCCACAAATCCCAGAACGAGAATTTTTCAGGGAGACCAAGTCAATAAGTGACTGTTATTTGTTAAATACATTTTTAAATATTACCATAAACAAATTCTAAAAGTGTGTATTTTACTGGATTACAACTTAATGGAATAGTGTTTGTTTGCTTTTTTGTTTTCCATTTTTAAAATGTTGGAAATGTTCATCACTTTATTGTACAAGAAAACAATTAAACTAGATTTCACATACTTTAAAAAAAAATCCTTCTTTCTTACTACCAGTATTTAATCTAGGATTATTATTATGATTTTGTCATTATTTTCTGAAAATATATGCAAAGATATTTGACAAAAAAAAATATTGACTGCAAATATTAAGGGTTCAGGCTGCGGTTTGGCACAATCTCAGTGCTAAAAAGTATGTTAAGTAGACACAAGGGACATGACAAGGATATATAGATCAGGCGCAACCATCTTTGCATGCTCTAGAACAAAAAGGTTGTTAAATGGGTAGCAAGCACTCAGGGCTGTTCTGTCCTTACTTAATGCTATTTCCACAGGGTTTTGCTTCACAGAGGTCTAATACCCCAACAGCTTCTCAATTTTACCTCTGTGTTTTCCCTACACATTTTCTGAGCTTGTTGTCAAACAGTCACAATGTTGACCACTATGTACACTATGTTCACTTTCTCATGAGTATAAACAGTGGTAAAATTCTCCTTCTATCCTAGAGGAGCAGAAGGGAAATTTTATTCAGTTTCCTCTTTAAAAGATAGAGTTTAACAACTTCTTTATGATTGTTAAGGGCTTAGGGGATAAGCAGCCAGGGCATAGTCCCAATTTTTGCCTCTCTTTATTCTGTGCTGTCTGCACAGAGCATCTAGGGTTATTCCCCAAAGGGATCAGGCTGCAAGATTGGATAGTCAAAAAAAAAAAAGAAGGTGGGACTCAATTCTCTCTGTAGTTGCATTAGTTAAAATCAAGACCTGTGTTTACTCATTAAAATATAGTTAACATACACACTATTTAATATTCCTCAAAGAGGGTATTAGAAAAAAAGTACAATATTCTCTAAAAGTTTCAAGTTCTGTTTAATGAAAACATAGCAGCTGTAAATATATGAGGTATCCTGCATACCCCTGTGTTATCAACTCTATTAATTCCTAACAATGGAAAAACACAGACTGCACTCATCAGGAAAAGTAATTACTCAAATAATTTTCTTTTAAATCTTCATCTTCATAAAAAAGAGTATTTTAATTACTTGCAGGAATCTATTAGTATGTGAAATCTGCAGCTCCTACTAACCTTGAAAAAGGACAGTATGACTGAAATGCTGAATTTCAGTTCTCATGAATTCATGTAAGTAAATAAATTACATTTTTTATGAAGTTTAAAAATTTAAATGATAATGGGCCAAATTTAGAACATACATATGAAAACTAAATCTTACTCGGTGGACTAATTTCTGCCACCTCTATTTGTAGTAGGCCATCCAGCATGAAATATGGTATCAAAATAAATTCCATTTTAATTGAAATTACCTTTTAGTTACTGAATATAGTTTTAGGTTGAGGTCAGTAAAGAATATACTACTCTAGGAGAAACAGTGAAAGCATTTAGAATGGTTCTCAGAAGTGTCAACTGATGCTAGGGAATGGGTTGTTATTGTCCCAAAGATGACAAGCACAGGACAGTCCTTCAAGATCTATAGGAAATATTGGGCATTAGAGCTGTAGGGAGGAAGAATTAAAGGGCACTTTTCTTCTTCTCACCTCTCTTTCTTTTTTTTTGGATGAATAGAAACTTCATAATTATCTTCTGATCACAAGAAGTTATGTGACTGGAGGGATTCTTATTCTCTCTGACAGTCTGTGGGGATAACTTCCCAGACCAGACTGTGTCTGTGCTGTTCCTCAGCTTTTGAGCTGGAGTCATTTTATAGCCAGGCAACCCATAGCATCTATAGTTAGGTATTCATACCCAACTATAGCTATAGATGGTCTTTTACTGACAGTGGAAACTAAAGACACAGTCTTGTCCTCAGTGTTCTGCAATTGCACTTCAAGAAATTAGAAGAAACACCTGCAAAATGATGAAGGGTTTTGGCTGTTTTGTTTACAGTCCCATACTTTTACATAATATTCTTATTTAAAGTACTGTACAATGAATGAGAGGACTCTAGCATTTCTTTTTAGATCTCTGGAGACAGGAAAGGCAGAAAGGTGTTCCTGCACTTTCCTGGAAGAAGAGTATGTATGCCCTGCTTTGGTAACTCAAATACATAAGTCACTTCAGAAAGAAAATTGTCAGAAATCAATATGACTGAGCTTATATAATAAATGCACACAAGAAGGGAGTCACAGGTCTGTACTGAAATGTTAATTAGAGTAGTCTATCCAGCTCTAATTGAAATGGGAATAGATCTCTCCCTTTAATTTATGGTGTTAAGTGACACTTCAGATCTTCTTTAGTACTATAGACTACTGAAAATCAGAGAACTACCCGTGTAATGAGATTACTCTCCATAGAGGAGAAAGGTCAGTTTATAACTGTTTGTTTGGGGACTTTTTTTTTTGTGTTGTTTTATTCCAGTAACTCCCTTTCTCACCAGTCTCTGATAGTGAACAACTTTGTGCTATGCCCTAAGAGACTCCTCTATGTGGTTATGTTTTTATTTGAAGTGTCTCAGCCCTTTTCTACAAGGACTCTCACAGTAATACATTGAGATTTCAACATTCTTGCAAAGACGTTCACTAGTATTTGATGGGGGGAGAGAAAGGGGAAGTAGAGAAATAGCTTGTTAAATGTGAAATTCTTTATATTTAGAATATGTTACCTGTCTACAAATATGTATGAAATATTATGGTTGAGAACATCAATTATTATCCTAAGACTTTTCACATCAAGAATTCTGTTTACTTCATTGTACCCCTTTGGGCTTTCCAAAGTTTCCAT
>VZTV01050479.1:2717-14956 GCA_013400875.1 Anhinga rufa
GAAGCATGAATTTGATAAAGTGCTTAAAGACACACTCTGGTTTTGAGGCCAGAAAAATCTCTCTAGCTTGCAAATAGAAATTTCCTTCTTTTTGCACTAACCGAAACTTGGATGCAGTGGAAAAGAGGGGAAGAATGAACTAGAATGTTTTCTGTAATTTTTGGCCAATCATGCAGGATTCATCTTTACTTCATCTAAAGTTTGTGGTCAAAGTTTTGGCTTATTTTTATTCAAGTTATTTGGGATCATGATGCATTTTTGGAAATTTTTTTCTCCCACAATTTGATTTTTCTGTGCCATTCAAAATGTACCATCTACATATGAATGTAAAGCTTTATGGGTTGCTGCCTGTGGATGAAGAAAAATGAACCTTTAGCACTCAGCGAAGCCAGGCCAATGCCCTGTCACAAAAAAAGACTCAGTAGCTTTACTCTTCTGGCACAAGAGGGCTTTCCTAAATAGATAACGCAGATCTGTGCAAGAGACAGCATTTCTGAAGGCATGACTCGGACATGAAGTTCTCTGGGGAGTGCTATCACAGAGCTCACCATCTTCTGCTGGACTCTCAGGCCCACCCTTTTACATTTCATGCTCTGCAGAGAAAGAGATGTAGCAGGTCTCAGTGCATCACTGCTGGGTGCACTACTGAAAGAGCTCAAATACTTCAGAGATGAGTGCATATAAGGATTTACATAAATGAGAACAGAGAAGAGTCACTGTAAGGCTTCGAGGTTTCCTGTGGGCTCAGCTGGTGCAGACAACCCATTATACTGCTCTACAACACGTATTGCCCCGCTAAATTTGCAGAGGATGTTCTGTGGCTCGTTGTTTGTGGCTTAGATATTGGTCAAGACATTGACAACTTTCACCAACTTCAGTCCAGTGTGACTTCTATCGTGGGAGAACATAATTTTACACCTTAAAAGTCTGCCTTTTTCCATATTTCTTATTTATTTTTATTCATTCCTTCTCCTAATTAGCACTGTGAACCACTTCTCTGGGGACCAGGAACTTCCAATGCATGTAAGGAAACTGCTGATGTGAAAGAAAGCTATGGGTAGAAATCAAGAACCATGACTACAACAGATTAAATGTTCCTGTATAGCAGAGAAACGGAAATTTTCGTTCTGCTTTTAAAAATCCAAAGGCTTCACTTGCCTTATCAAAGACAGCAAATCATCACATATTCTCACTTTCACTGCCCTTGCCCTAGCGATATGATTAGGGCTCCAGCTAACAACCTCTGCTGAATCTCACTGGGGCAGCAGAAGGGGTTACCCGTGCCTCTAGAAAACACAAGGATGAATTCTGTCCTAGATCCTCTGGTGCTGTTATTATAGCACAGGGTTTTCAAACAAAATTGCTGTGATGAAAGCTAAAGAGACAGGATGAGGAGAGGATGGTGATACCCTCTAGCACAGAGACAGGGCAGATAGCCGGCAGCAATAATGCCTTAAATCCTAGCTGTTAGCTCTAGCAGGATCCATCTGCCAGAGCCTTCAGTTTCTATAATTTTGCACCTTTTTCCATATTTGCCTGCTCTTATTTCTGGGTAAGTGGCATCTGCATTCCTCATAGCTGTAGGCTGCAGTGTGTGTAATATTCCACTGGTTTAAACACAGTTCAATGTAAAATGCACAACAGCATTTTCACAGGTTTACAGACACCCGTATAAATACACAGTATAGGGGCTCAAGTGTTACTGTAGTTGAAGGCTATGAGATGTATGTACGTTTTGCACCTTCTAATCCTACAACCTTCATTTAATAGCAAGACATAATTCTAAGACTCCATGAAAATGTTCTTCCTGGCTATGTGAAGATTCACTTGCATAAACAGAATGTTTAATGAAAGGCACCATCCCCTGCAGATATATGGCACTTCCTTCATAAACCTTACTGCTAGACTTTGCTGTTAGGGTATTTTAATCTTTTCACCTCTGATGAGCCTGCTCAAGGTCGGTGTTTCCACTTACGTAGATCTTTATTCTTGAATTGCAATTAAAGTGTAAGGCAAGGAAGGCATTGGGGCTTTCTGGTATAGAGCAGGGACTTTTCAGGTATTACTCCATTAGCTCTAACATAGACCAGGTTAGCAACCTTAATGAAATAATGTTCGGCTGAAGAGTCCTTCTTCCTATGGATGCAAAATCC
The DNA here is from genome assembly GCA_013400875.1 of Anhinga rufa. Taxonomy (NCBI): domain Eukaryota; kingdom Metazoa; phylum Chordata; class Aves; order Suliformes; family Anhingidae; genus Anhinga; species Anhinga rufa. The sequence goes on from VZTV01050479.1 coordinate 4,871, forward strand.
TCTCTCTGCATTGATGGGGTCTGGGTTCAAGCAAGAACTTGTTATTTCTGAAATATGGAATGCATTTGCTCTTGGAACACGTGTCCTTTTTATGCCCCTTGGTTCATGAGCTAGTTGCAAAGCTACAAATTTGCTATAAAATTCCTTTCAAGGTGCAGTGCTGCTAGAAATTTGTAGAATAATAGAGATCCTTTCATCCTTTGTATTTAAACATGCAATTTGCTTTAACAGGATCTGATCAACCATTAAAACCCACTCTGTGTTTTATGTGTTTAACAAAAAACATACTTGCACAAGTAAAATAGACTGCATGCAAGGCTACAATACACCTATTTATGTTTAGCATATAACAAGGTCTTGCAGAACCCCTTTTGTCCTAAGGGGTTTAACAGCTCTGTCCCAACACCACCAGTGGAAGGTCAAGCCCTTTGGAAGGAAAGCTGCAGCACAACACACTGCTAGCGTAACGCGTCTGTCTGTTAGGGCATTGGGTTGGCAGTCCCAAAGTGGGGGTTCGGCTCCTGCAGGAGGGATGCTCCATCACAGTACTTAAGTCAAAATACATCTGTGATCCACTCCAGTCATCATCTATCCAAGAATGCCAGCATTTTGCAACAGGAACTGTTTTGTCAGATAATGGCTAGTCAAGTGGTCAGTTCAAGGGGTCGCACTCTTAGCTGAGATGCTTAGGTACTCCTGCAGTACGAATCGTAACCATGAGGGGAGTTTTAAAGACCACAGAGTTTTAAAGTCCAGGAGAGGATGCTAGCTTTTCAGAAACATTTGCGTGGAGTCTGTAGTGTTGAATGTCTCTAATGTTGCTAATATGACACTGAGAAGAAAGAACTTCTCAGTGTTCAAGGTTTATCTGAAAGACATGCAATAAAATTGAAGATTGACCAACTCTTTCCTTTTTAAAAGTGATTGATTAGCCATAGAATTACAGGTTTTGCAATTTTTTTCAATGAAGAGGAAAATGCAATTTTTCATATAGTCCTGTTTCTTTACTTAGATATGCCAAGTTTTGTTTTCTTGAAGGCATCAAGTAGGCATCAAGCAACAAGGGAGAATATTTTTTCCAAAACCACAAAAACCCAATAACAACTAAATCTACCCAACTAACCAGTCTATACATATGGATTGAAGGCCCCGTGGTTTCAACTGTCAGATCCTGTCAAGTTATTTACAGAGTACCAGGTGGTACATAAGCATTAGTGGAAAACCAAGAAATTAATTGCAAGAGATAATTCAAAGACATTTTCAGACTTTGGAACTAAGAAATTATAGCTTATTTGATATCTTTTCCTCTGTATTTCTCTAAGAATTTTATTTTCCTTGCTGTCATTAGCATTTCTAGAATGAAAGCATTAAGATTTATTTTTATTTTGGAAATACAAAGATCCAAAAAACAATTTTCATTTTGAAGGTTCTTCTGTGCAATGCATTTATCATATCAGAGCTGAAGGTGAAAATTAATAAGACATCAAAACTAAGAGCTACGTTTTGATAACATTTCCATCCTTTTAAGAAATTGATTTTTTTACTAAAGGTTTCATGCATTCTTTCAAGGAAAAGCAGAGTTTACTTAATTTTTGTCTTTGAAATGTTTTGTGACCATGAACACCCCAACCTTTCCTGTCTGTTCAATAGATATAGCCAGGACCACAACTCACTGAGTCACTGCAATTTTTAAGATAATAGTAAAAAACCCCAAACTCTTGGTTTTTACACATATACATACTTAACGCTAAGGATTACATCTGCATAACTAGTTTTAAGATAATATTTTACCATGGTTGTTGTGAAAAAATAGCACATATTTGTCTTCTTGTTCTTTTTCAAAGCCCAAATCTTTTGGCTGACCAAATGATCCCAAGACCTCTAAAATATTCTGTGATCTTTCTAATTGGATACACTGATGTCTGCTGGAAAACAGATGTGATCAACTGCAGTCATCTGTGGAGCTGAAAGAAAGCGCAGCATGTTTTTTTCAGGAAAACTTTATCAGTAACTCTACCTCCTTCCAAGGAATAGATGTAATCCATAAATAAAAGAGTTGCCATTTGATGAGAAGGAGGAAATTCTATCTTAGTCAATGACAGGGAAAGTGAAATGTGGTCACCCAGAGTTCCTGCAATTCAAAGCCAACTCATGCCCACTTTAATTATTATGATGTATGTTCCCGCTCAACTTTAATAGGACTGCTTGTATGAGTAAAGGATCTCAATTGCAAGGGTCACATTTGCTTCACTTTTTTCATCTCTAGTTTAGAGTTAGGAAACCTGCAGAAAGGACAAGGATCCTTTGACAGAGCCATCTGTTCATCTGACTCTGCCTCCCCCAGGAAAGATTAGCACAAACCCAGGGTGGTCAGTTTGGGTAGACCCCTGGATAGCGACTGAGTGGAAGGGGGAGTAGACTGGCTTCATATTGTCTTAAGAAGCTCTGGGACTCGGAGCCAAAGCACAAGGTGTTTTTGGAGAGGACGAGGTTAGCGTAAGACTGGAAGGCAGGAACCACCACATACCCACAGGAAACCAGCGACACCAGATAGATCGGTTGAGGAGGTGACTGCAACAGTTGTTACATTTTCATGTATTTTGTTACTTTTAATTTTAGCTTTAATTTCACCACAGGTTTTTCAATCTCAGTGGAATGATAGAAAGGAAAAAATTCACATAGCAAGGGAAGGTGGAGTCAGGAACACAGATCTACAGAGGCCTGGGAAGTAGACTCATGGTTGAGTAACTTGTTTGTGGGGACTGCAGGATTGGTGAGGATGGAGACTGCAGATGTTAATTATTTTGATTAGTAGAGGATTTGGTACTTTCAAGAAGTTTTGGGTTTGTTCCAAGCTCTTTAGACTCTAGATGGGTTGTCTAGCCTGATGTTTTGGCAATCGTAATGGAGTTGCACTTGGGCCTCACCTCTGCTTTATAGGTAAACGGCAAAGTTATCCACATGCAAGCTATCTTCTCTGTTACCACGATTGCTCTTTGGGAAATGCTGCTTTTCAGTCAGCCACTCTCTCTCATTGGGCAGGGTGAGGTCTGTCTCGGAGAGCTCAGCCCCACAGCAGTGAGAGGGAAGCCATGCTGGTGACTCCTGCGGGGACTCCTCCTGGGGATGCTGGCATTGGGAACGACTGCGCTGCCTCTCTTCCCAGGCAGGATTTCAGCCCATTAAGAGGACTGGCCCAGCTCTTGCCTCTATTGTTTTAATCTGCTTGAAAACTCAGGCATCGATAAAACTGTTAGGGTAGGTGACATCTTCAAGCATTATTTACCTGTGAGGGTTAAGGCAAGTCTTGTTTTTATGTGGAAATCAGACTCCTGATGCCAGCATGTGGCTTTGGGAGCTGTGATTACTGCAAGGGACCTATAATGCCTGCGCTTTTATCTTGTTATTTTTTCATACAAAGCTCTTGCAGATATCTAGCATACGTAGATACAATGTTTCCGTATGAATTTATAATTCATTTTATTCACAGTAGTAATGTCGATAATCAAACTGAAATCAAAGACCAGTAAGAATTTGACTTTAGACTGTCAGCCATCTCAAAGCTCATTCAGAATAAATTAAAAATTATAACAATAAATTAATGAAATAATATCGTATCTTTTCAGAGGACACAGGCTCCCAGTTTCTATGAAAACTGCTCTGCAGCCAGCTGCTTCTGCAGCTGACATTTGCTTATTGAGCCAAATCCATATCTCAGGGCAGACCAGAGGGAATGTGTCTATTCTGGTTCCTGAGAAACAAAGCAGACAAGGGCTATTTCTAGTGGCCTTTCAGGTCCAGTGTGGGTGGCTGAGAACTTTGAATCAAAGTCCTCCCTTTCAAAATTGAACCCAGTGATATGAATTTTGAACAGGGCTCACAGACTTAAACCAAGTACAGGAGGAGACTGAGATGGTTTGTGATGAAACAAGGAACTTCTCCGCCTCTTGGAATGAGAGTATTCAAGAAATGGGAAAAGCGATAAATCAGAAACAAACTCAGGAGAATGAATTTAGATATTAGAGGGCACTAAAATCTAGGAAAAATGTCCTGGCTTGTTTTCTTCAAAATATTTTGATGAACTTGAACATTCTGATAAACTAGGAAACACAAAAAGAGCTGTCAGCTTGGGCCAGCAAACAAAAAAATGCTGGCAGATGTGTGGAACTCTCGCTGTTTTTTTTTTCTTTACAAAGTTATACAATAAAATCCAGCCAGTGTATGTGACTATGATATGGGGGAGGAGGGAAGGAGGGAAGGCAGGGAAGAAGGTTAAAGACTTTCAAACCTGGATGCTTAATTCTAGGTATCTAAATTTATATTTCTTATACAAATTATTTTGAGAGGTGCTTATACGTCTCAGAACTTCCCCCCAGGTCATCTTAAAATGATGTTATCCCATGTTCTTTATTGAGGGAAGGGAAGCATCTACAAACCATTTCTTTTTTGAACGGCTTTATTTCTGAATCCTTGCTTACTCTAAATAAGATCTGAAATGGTTTCTCCTGAACATTAGAGAAGGAAGGAGTAGAGGGTATATTGTGTTCCTAAAAGGCAGTCTAATGATAAACGTTGATACGTATTTTTAATGCTAAAAGTGATATCGTGTTCAGTTTTAAAACATTTAAAAAATATATACAGTCTGCAAAGGAAGTGAGGGGAACTGGTAGGTATTTTGTTTTTTATCAAAGACTAGCCATTCATAAATTGCTGAACAATGGCAACTGCATGCAGGGGTAGCGCCTGGACTTAGAGTGAACCATAGCATTTCATAAACTTGTAGAGCTAGGCATAAAGTGCTACCGTTGGGAGTCTGCATCGCTGAGTATTTGCTCACTTAAACCCCAGGGTAGAGGAGAAATTTTCATGGAGCTTATAGTGATTTATAATGGGAAGCATAGGCTTTTTAATAGACATTGTTCTCAGTGACAGTGTAAAGAAAGAGAGCACTAAATCTCTTCTCATCATAACTAATGATTAAGTCAGCAGCTTTTTTGGCGAATACAGAATGCCCTTCTACAAAAACAAAGTATTCTATTGTGATGTATTACATTTAAAAAACCCATAAGTATCCCATAAGGCTATTGCAATATTTTTAACTAGATCTTCCCTCTTTGTCACCATATTGAAATAAATGGAATGTGTCAGACTGAGTAATGCTCTTTCAATAAGTTTTTAGGAGCTCACTTAGAAGTTTGGCAAAATATAAAGAAACGAGGAAAACTTTCTCAGGATCCTCTATGGCCTGAATGAAAGATCGGTCCATTAAGGAGAAAAGCTTATGCTGATGCTGACACTAATAAATGGGACAGGGAAGGATATTTCTGCTTAGTTTGGGCTACCTTGCTCCAAGTTTGCTGCCTCAAGTTGCCCTGTGAAATAAATCAGCCAGCTGAAGATGATTCATTGCACTACAAAGTTCCCATCAATATAATGAGGAAGTCAGTTTTGTGTGAGCGTTCAAATATGAACCCACCCTCAACTATTAGGAGTCAAAGGGCCAGCAGTTGGTGAAAAATTAACTTGCCTGCATCCCCTGTTCAGACCTGGATTTGAACTATGGCATTAGGAATGCCTCTTTCTTCAGAGGGTATTTCTTGTTATTCAGTCTGGATACTGAACTTGCTCTAGCATCATACATTATCTGGAAGAAAACATCATTATTTTGTTAGGCTGTTTCTTCTCCAGTGCTTTCACTTCAGATGTGATCTCGGCCCTGTTGAAGGCAGATAACGCTCCTACAGCCACCGCCAGGGCCAGGCTGTTTTGACTCTTGAGGCAAATTTTTAGAAGGGGACCTTCAGAGTTAGATCTAGCTTGGATTTTAAGTCCCTCTTACAGGGAATATAAATACATCCTTTTTTATAAATAAGTTCCCTAAAATATCTTATACATCAAAACACTTACAAAAATACCTCCTCAGTGCTCATCGGATGGGAAAAACTGCAGTAGAAATCATGGGCAGTGTGAAAGAGTTGTGTTTAACCATGACGCTGTCCCTCGGTAATGGTCAGACTTTAGGACTCCATTGATCTCCATGTTGCAAGTGCTGTATTTTAATACCATCCATCTATCATTCTTTAGAAAAAAAAAAAGATATTAATGAGAATCCATTTTGAGGTGATTCTTCTGGTGTGACACTAGTCCTACAGTGTGTTCTTATATTAGATAGTTTAAACATTTCTGAAACGTTAGGAAATCTTGCCCAGTAAGTCCTTTTTTACATCTCTGTAATACAGGCTTTCCTGAGTATCACGTCTGGAATCCTAGCCACAATTCACAAAAGTTACGCTTGGGTAAAGTAGGCCCTCCTCAGACTTAAGAATCCTTCAGGTTTCCTTCCCCCTGCCTTTGCCTCACAAAGGTCCTAGTCAAGAGTGGGATAGAAGGAAATCCCATTAGAGCCTAATAATGCTCCTTCTTTCCAGAGGGAGTCACTAGAAAGTAATTTATTTCTTCAGTGCGCAACTGGAGGTACTCGTTCGTCAAAGGCTTGTGCATGCTGCTGCTATGGCCTCCGTTATCCCAGGAACAAGGGACTGAGGTTGTGACCCAAAAAGCCTGTTCCTACTGCCAGGCCAGCCCTGTTTGTTCCTTACTTGCTCAAAGATCACATACAAGCCTCCTGGACATATAAGGCTGTGCTCATAGCTGGACTTTGTACAGTAAGTATACGGTATGAAAAGCCCCAATTCTGCCGCCTTCCCATGTTAGCACCAATAAGACACTGCAGGCAAGAGTACTGCTATCAGCTGCATTCCTTCATCTCCTGAGCCACGGGCAGCTCCAATTTTCAGACATGCTTTCCTTCCCCCCCTCCGCCCAGCTTTTCTCTATTGTTGTGTCTTTCCCATCAAGGGAATTCGCCCTCAAGTTCAGATCACACACACTTAGGAGATGCGATGGAGAATCGGCCCTTTGTGAGCGTGTGAAGGATGCTTTCCTTGACCTGTCAGAGAACATATTTTACTTGATGAGAAAGAATGCTTGGCCAAATTCCTCCCTACTGTAAGCAGGCTGCTAGAAATGGACTTACACTAGGGCTGAGCATGGCCTACTTTGGTTGGCAGAAGGTCTCCTGAGCAGATGACACTTACTCTTTACGATGTACTGGCTGCTTTTACTGCTCTTTTAAGTGATGGTGGGTGTTTATACCAAACAATGCAAATAGGAAGTAATTTGTTTGTGAGGGCCTAATCCTGAATTGCTTATATGGTGTTTACTGAAGTTAAATTCTGCCTTTACTCAGATAAACTCCAGTTGAATTCACAAGGAGTTTGCCACAGGGAGGGCAAGAGGACTGTGGGAGCGTGCGGCTTGCTTTTGGCCAAAGCACAAAGATACTTTACGTTAAAAACACATACTGAAGAAAACAGAGGCACACGCAATTACTGCCTATATGCATGTGGCACTGTACGTGTGCACACGAACACAATTGCACACTAATCTAATCAATACATTCATTTCTTATTAGAACATAATTACACATCCCAGGAGGCTGGAACAGAAAAGTCCCATTAACCCCTCATGCCCTTTTCAGCTTTCCTCTGCCTTTCCATCTAACAGACCTCTGTGTCACTCCACTCATTAGCAGTTACTGTCTATGACATTGTTACATAAATAAGGGTGTCGACCTGTCAGAATGGGTCACCCAATTCAAGGTTGATGATAAATATCTGTCCCTCTGAATTAGGCCAAAGACACCAGAGTACAGGACAGCTACTGTTGATTATTGGATAGTTAATGTATAGAGGACAAAAGGTGCTGAGGCCTGGTCACTTTTTGGATCATTAATATGGATTTAGGCCTATTGTTAAAAAAAAAGCACATGCACACAAAAAACTAGGTTAGCAAGAACATGCATAACTTTCAATTTGGGATAGAATGTATAGATGGCGGGTAGATTTACGGTGTGGAAGGTGTGGCTTTTACATGAAATTGATGGTGCTTTTAGATACACAGACAAAATATTTGGGGTCAGGCTGAAAACAGTTGGTGCTTCCCCATGCTTACAAATGCAATGTAAATAAAAGGCACAGTGGATGCCTATAAATAAGCAGAAATGACTCCAGGAAGGGGAATATGCAGTAAAGCAGTATTTGGTTCAGAAGCAGCTAGAGAGCGGCTGCTGAGGCAAATCACATGGTTTGCCCTGAAAACCATCAATTATTGCCAAGACTCTTTTCTGAAACTCTGCTTTATTTTCAAAACACCTTTTTCTTCTTAAATAATGAAAGGACTGGAGAGTATCTGTAACCCCAATTCATTCATTTAGTGATTACTATCTTCTTGCTTTAGTGACAGATTATTCCTTGCAGGTAGCACTTAAGTGTGATGCAACACACTGCTTTGATTTTAATAGCAGATAATGTAAAAATATCAAGGCAGTTTGGTAGACAGAGGCTCTTGCCATTCCAAATAAGAATGAATTCAGACCCTTTTCCAAAAGACTCAATGCTGTAACTCACTGAAAATGTTAAGTGCTGGGCAGGAACATCCTTTAGGTTTTGTTTATTTGAAAGTCTAATCGCAGCACCCACAACTTTCCCTGAATTCAGTGTCCCACAGGACCAGATTGTCGTATCACTCTCTAGAACTTATCACAGCAGTTCGCTCTGCATGGAAGATCCAGTCTGGCAGGGAGCTAAGTGTCCTGTAAAGAAGTCAGTGTTAAGTACAGCACGTCTTTGCAGAGTCAGGCCCCTCAGTTAGCTTCACTCCACTCGCCCCTACCTCTGTGCATTGTTACATCCTTTACAGTCTTGCCACTGAGCTGTGAGAGACGCGGCTACAGCATTCTTCTAGAGCAGGGCTCTTGCCAGACGATGATACCAACGCATGTGCCAATCCAGTAGTGCAAGATAGCTGTTATTCATTCCATATTTCCCTCTTCCTAATTTCCTCCACCCTCAGGGAAGCAACTGTTGCAAGGAGTATCCCTGTTTTCCTGGCACACTGGCATTTGGAAAAGTTCTGCTAGTTATTGTAGTCAGAAATCTCAGTCTCGCTGGTGATGCCAGGCAGCAATCTTATGAGCGCAGGAGGATCAACAAGTCAACTCTAGTTCGCTGAGACACTGCACCATCCCGAAGTGCTGATTTGAGTAGGGACTGTAAGGGCTGGCTTAGTGGAGTACATTCACATCTTTATCCACGTTCAGCTATGCAGATCTGGAAAAAGAAAATGCAGGCTGATCAGAAATAGGGATACCTACGGCTCCTGAATTTCCTCGCTGGGGTAAGACTCGAGAGACTTACGGGACAAACTCTGGAGCTGGTCTACAGTGGCAGATTTATATCCTCAGTGGATGAGAACCAGAAGGGAATGTCTGATGTATCCTGTACACAAATTGTATATCAGCAAAAGATATCGAAAAGATTTAGAAACACACTGTTCCCAAATCTATTTTTTCCCATTCAAACTGCAGTCACACATACAGTTTTATTTAACCGCACTAGATTGTACTATTTTGTGATTATTATTGGTAAGATTCGTACTCCTCCATGAAATCAATTTTCAGAATTAATTTTTCAGAACAGATTTGTCTCGGCATGAATCTGCAGATGCGTTTCTGCTGGAATATACAACATTTTCCTTGCAGACTGAAGTCTTTGGGGTCTGAAATTTGTACAAAAAAAAAAAAAAAAGAGTCAACCTTTTTGTATCACTATAATAACTAAAATTTGAAGATGTTTTGATCTGAGATTTCCTCAATGGATTTTCTAATATGCATTGAAGATGATGTTATAGGAAACACAAGATTATTGCATGGCTTGGAAGTGCACAGTATAGTAAGGTTGCTTGCTAATGCCTCTATTTCTTAAAGGCATAGACCCATCAGTGTTCTGACTGATATCATCAGACATCCTCAGATGTCAACACCTATTCTATTATAATGACAGATTTGACTGTCTGTGGGAAATAGGTAATAGCCGTAATTCGGAAAAATACACTAAATTACATTATTTCTTTGTATTTGGTTATTTCCTAAATATTTCCTAAATATTTCCCAGGACCAGCATGGCTGTATTAGCTTGATGCCTATCAGCAACCAGGGGGAACCATGTCAAAATGCAAGTTAAAAAA
>VZTV01050480.1:0-26602 GCA_013400875.1 Anhinga rufa
CTTGGCTGGCCGCCAGGTGTCCAGTAAGTAGCTCTATCGCTTCCCCTTCTCAACAAGATAGGAGAGAAAAATATGATTAAAAGCTCGCGGGTCAAGATCAGGACAGGGAGATAATGTACCAATTACAGTCAAGAAAAAACCAGACTTGACATAGGGAAGTTAATTTATTGCCAGTCAATCAGAGTAGGATAATGAGAAGTCAGACCAAATCTAAAAACATCTTACCCCCACCTGTCCCATCTTCCCAGGCTCAACTTCATTCCCAACTCTTCTAACTCCTTCCCCGAGCGGCTCAGGGGGATGGGGAATGAGAGTTGCAATCAGTTCATAGTGCTTCATCTCTGCCACTCCTTCCTCCTCACACTCTTCCCCTGCTCCAGCGTGGGGTCCCTCCCACAGGATACAGTCCTTCACAAACGTCTCCAAGGTGGTCCTTCCCATGGGCTGCGGTTCTTCGTGAACTGCTGCAGTATTGGTCCTTTCCACAGGGTACAGTCCTTCAGGAACAGACTGCTCCAGCATGGATCTCCCGTGGGGTCACAAGTCCAGCCAGAAAACATGCTTCTGTGTGGGCTCCACTCCATAGGTCCACAGGTCCTGCCAGGAGCCTGCTCCAGTGTGGGCTCTCCATGGGGTCACAGCTTCCTTCAGAGCTTATCTGCCTGCTCCAGCATGGAGTCCTCCATGTGCTGTAGGGTGGGTATCTTCTCCACCATTAGCCTTCAGGGACTGCGGGGGGACAGCCTGCCTCACCATGGTCTTCACCACATGCTGCAGGGGAATCTCTGCTCTGGTGCCTGGAGCACCTGTTCCACCTCCTTCTTCATTGACCTTGGTGTCTGCTGGGTTGTTTCTCTTGCATAATCTCACTCCTCTCTCCTGGCTGCTGCTGTTGCACAGTGATTTTTACCCTTTCTTAAATACGTTATCACAGAGGTGCTACCAGTGTCACTGATGGGCTCAGCCTTGGCCAGCAGCAGCTTCCTCTTGGAACTGGCTCTGTCTGACATGGGGGCAGTTTTTGGTGTCTTCTCACAGAAGCCACCTCTGCAGTCCATTTCTCCCCACCCCACAACTACCAAAACCTTGCCACATAAACCCAATACAACAAAAAACAAAGCTGGAACAGTAGGCAGATCACCTAATGGATACAGATATCTACCACTGACTAATGTTTGTGCCTCTCAGGAGGCTTGAGCTGGATGTGGCAATAGGTAGTGTGTACCATGTATACCGTGCACCATGCCTCTCTGTTCAGCATCTCATGCAATTTGGACGATTCAGTTCCCAAACTGGTGGATGCAGCTCCTAATTTCTCCATGTAGGTATTCCTTATAGTGCCAGTCTCATTTCACTGGCTTATTCATTGATGAGGTCAGCTTATATTGAAATAGTTTTAAATTATTCTGGCCATTAATAAAAATAAGTAGTTTTTATGTTAATGCATCCAAATTTATTTTTTTTTTCCTATGAGAGATAGAAGACATTGCTTTCCACCACAGAAACAGCCGTTCACTTTGCAACTGGGAGTCCAACACCTTCAGTCTAGCTCTCATCTTGAGCAGGCGCATTCTAATCTGGCACTTGAGGCAGACCTTGCAAATACTGCTGTTGAAATGCGTTTCTGCAAATCTAGTAGCATTTTCATGGCTGACTCTCAATTTTCTCATACTGTGTGTTCATATGTGGTGCTTTGTTCTGAGATTAGCCACTCCAAGAAAATTGCAAAGATGGATTGGCTGGTAATTGCAGTCACAGGTGTTGTACAGTGTAGTCTTCTGTTCTTAACTCCATGCAGCCCAACCATAGATTACATGACCTCCCAGAGTCTTTGCTACACATCATCAGTATTCCTGTCTTTACTCTGGGGGAGAGTGTTTCTAAATACATTACAAGCCATCAATTTTCAACACATTTCATTACTGCTGGTCTTGGACTTTGAAGAATAAGATGAATACCCTTTTCTTCCCATATATCTATCGCATGGAACACAGGCCAGGAGTGTCAAAGGACACTTTAAGCCTTTGAAATGACAGAGGAACCACTAGCCTGGGGTCACAGTGCATTCTTTCTTACTTGTACTGCTGTGGCTAGATGGTCTAGTAATGTGTTCTGGTTCACACAGGTCTTTCTGGAGAGACAAGATGGTGTAGTGCCTGATTCTGATCTCTAAGATTATAGTGAGTTATGCAGTATGCTGGGTTAGTTCATACTGTCCATGTCTCTGTTAGAAATGGTCTGGTGTTTCCTCATGGAGGGATGTAACGGCTGCACCCACGCATCTACCCTTCTGGTCTCCAACTGCAAATATCCAGTGTCGTTGATGGGACAGACAAGCCATCTGTTGAGTGATGTAGTGTGCTTAGATGCTGACAGGTAAATTAAGGGAAGAATGGGCTGTGGGATGGATGAATTGCTTTGACAGGCTAGATCTGGTCCGTGGTTTGGGCACATTTGGGTTGTGAACATATCCACAGCCTGGTAAAAAAAAAATAAGGGGGCAGGGCAGGTGAGAAGTGTTTTTTAGGTGTGGGGTTTTGGTTTGTTTTTTTGTTCTGGTTTGGGGTTTTTCCCTTCTTTAAATAGCGCTTACTTGGTTTATCGGTGACAAACAGGGATGGTAACAATTAATGAAATTTAAATAATACTTGGAGAGGACCATCACGCCCACTGAACTAATCAGGGAGCTTTGAGAGATTCTGGACATGAGAAGTGAACGATAAATATCATGAAGGCTGCTGTAATGGCCACAAAAGCTTTGCAGCTCATTGTTTGTAGACATAACTAGAATGCTATTGGCTTTAGCTTTGTGTTGAGGATTTGCCTTTATGTAACTGAGCATTTTTGTCTATTTTTTCCCCTTCTCCTCCCTTTGCAGTGCTTGATCTGCAGTCAGCATCCTTACTGAGGCCCAAAAGAGCTCTTTGGTATCCCAGATATATCCCTGTTGAAAGACCTGTGAGATTTCAGGGAAAGGGAGGGGAAACATCAGAAAACCTAAAAGCAGCCTGTAGAAAAAGAATGAAAACACGTTCATGGTGTACAGAGATGTTAGCTGTCGCTAGAAGAACTGATGCAGTGATATTTCAGATGTTGATAAAGTTCTCAGTAATACGGCTTTTCTGGTTTCCAGGGCAGTACTTTCTGTAGGCCCTTATTAAAGCTGCTGGAGTATAAGCCTTTTTCAGTATTTATGATATAAAGCATGCTTTCTAGGGGTTTATAACTCTGCTGTGGAAATTGGCTCTAGTTTGAAAATTGGAGTTCAAGTTCTTCTCTTAGGTGACTGCAATTAAAAGAAAAAGTTATTTTTATTTTGCTTCCAGAACCTTATCACAATTGTTTCAATTTGTTATTATGGTGGTAGGAAACACAAAACTTATTTCTTAGTGATACAGCATCTTTCAAAATTCACTGAAATGAGGTAAAAGTTACTTGGATAGCTAAAAATAAATTATTAACCCTAAAAATGGAATGGAACTAGTTTGTTGCTTAAAGAGAGTGGAGGGAGCAGATGTCGAGGGAGCAGAGACAGTACTGCTCTTCCTGTAGGAAACTGCTGTAGGACCTTCCACGCTCACGTAGTTCAGAGGCTTTCAGGCTGAGGGAATAGTGTGCCACACGAGCTCTCAGTGCTCTACTCCCAGCAAGAAGGTTAACCGGAGGTGACTCTGGTCAAATATGATTTTTCTTGGTGCGAGGTCTGAATCTGAGCTCTTCTCTATTGCACATTTCATCTTGCCCCTTCTTTCTGGTTCTCGCTGTGCTCCTTGCTGCTAGGGAAAACAAATAGACCAGCCCACAGGTGGACAGTTCTATCCTTGCAGGGTTTTAGATTCAGGTAACTAGCCGTGATGAGCCCAGTGTTACACTCTTACAACTTGCTACTTACTGACTAAAGAATATTTGCCTTCAAGTCATTCAAGTGCTCATGGTTGTGTGAGCCTGCCAGAGATGGGGGAGAGCATCTGTTAGGTTTTAGAGTTAGTCTCCACGTGCAGTGAGGAAAGGTCTCCAGCTAGCTGCAATGGAAGAACAGCTGTGTTCCTGCTGGGCTTTTGGCATCAGTGGACTCATGCCTCCAAGATGTGAAAGAGTGGGAGCGTGCAGCTCAAAGAAGGGTGTGGATGTTTCCTCACTAAAGGAAGGAATCTATTTCAAATGAAGCTATATTCCACAGTATGACTGCTTATTAGGGTTTTGATGGGGGGTATGGGGTTTTTTAGGGTAACCAACTTGCCTGACTAGGTCTCTGGATATATCAGCATTGTCCTACTGTTGACATAACAAGGTACAGCTAAAAGGAAGGGGACCATTTGGCTTGCAGAACTTTTAGGCTATTGATGGCCCAGGCACCAGAGGGCTTTCAGGGCTCATAATAAAGAGAAGCAGTCTTTCTGCTGGTAATGTGAACAAGTACTTTTGAAACAATAAACGGAATTGCATCATGCTATTTTTTGCCATTACAGAATCACAGAACTGTAGGGGTTGGAAGGGCCCTCCGGAGCTCCCCCCGTCCAGCCCCTGCGTGAGCAGCACCTCCAGAGCAGGGGCACAGGACCGCGTCCAGGCGGGGTGGGAATGGCTCCAGGGAAGGAGACTCCACAGCCTCTCTGGGCAGCCTGGGCCGCTGCTCTGGCACCCGCACAGCAAAGGGGTTTTGCCTCAGATTTCAGTGGAACTTCCCGTGTTCCAGCTTGTGCCCGGTGCCCCTTGTCCTGTCGTCGGGCACCGCTGAGAAGAGCCCAGTCCCACCCTCCTGACACCCGCCCTTCAGACACTGATAAGCACTGAGGAGATCCCCCTCAGCCTTCTCTTCTCCAGGCTGAACAAGCCCAGGTCTCTCAGCCTTTCCTCCCCAGGGAGATGCTCCATCCCCTGAGCATCCTTGTGGCTCTGNTCCTCCCCAGGGGCAGCACCTTGCCCTTGCTCCTGGTGAATCCCATGAGGTTCCCCTCGGCCCAGCTCTCCAGCCTGCCCAGGGCTCGCTGGATGGCAGCACACCCTTCTGGCGTATCAGCCACTCCTCCCAGCTTGGTGCCATCAGCGAACTTGCTGAGGCTACACTCCATCCCTTCATCCAGGTCACTGATGGATGTGTTGAACAGGACTGGACCCAGTACAGACCCCTGGGGGACTCCACTAGTCACCGGCTTCCAGCCAGACTCTGCCCCGTTGATGACAACTCTCTGGGCTCTGTTGTTGAGCCAGTTCTCCATCCACCTCACTGTCCAGTCATCCAACCCACACTTCCTTAGCTTGTCAATGAGGTTGTTGTGGGAGACAGTGTTGAATGCCTTACTGAAGTCAAGGTAAACAACATCCACTGCTCTCCCTTCATCGACCCAGCCAGTCACCCCATCATAGAAGGCTATCAGGTAGGTCAAGCATGATCTCTCCTTGGTGAATCCATGCTGACTGCTTCTGATAACCTTTTTTCCCTCTACATGCCTGGGGATGACCTCCAGGATGAGCCGCTCCATCACCTTTCTGGGGATTACTGGTCAGAGTAGAACAGTGCTTTAATTTCTGAGTTCAGTTAACTAAAGGAAAACAGCTGTGCTGTAACCTCAGACAGCAGGTAATGGTGTAGCAGGCAGAAATATTACTATGAGACCTTTCATGTGGCACACTTCTAGAAAATTTTCTGTAAATAAGAGACCTTGATATCTCTTACTTGAGCCCATTGCAGGCTGGAGATTGGATGGGGTGAAGGGGAATATGAAATTGGAGATCAGTTTAAGTTCACTCGAAGTAGACCTTATATGTTTTCCATCTGAAGACAATGGGCACACACCTAGTGTCAGGCTGAAATAGCCTGCTAAATTCATCCATTCTTGCCCACCTACTGCTACAATTTAATTCGGCTGGAGCAAGATATGAAGCTGATTACTTTGGATTACATTGTTAGATTTAATTTAGAGTTGGCAGGGAAATAATTTTCCCATTGTACAGAAATTCTAAGCTTAATGTTTTTCCCATCCCCTGTTGGGATGAAACCAAGGCCTTCTGATGTTTGAAAATGGGGATAGCTAAGGTCTGTGGCTAGGATCCTTGCTTGGGAGGTTGAGGTTCAAAGTCGTGCATTATCTTAGGAATATGCTGGACTTGTTTCTCTCTATTGTTAATGAAACACCATTAATTTCATGGGGAGGTTGACTCTGGAGTGTGGTAGCTGATGTGTATCAAACTGAAAGTGGCAGAGTGAGGACTTGAAATCTAGCCTCAGGTTAGAGTTTTGGATTATCCAATTGTGTAAGTCTGTCTCTGAGACAAGTCATTCTTTTCTGAACAAACAAATAATGAAACTTTCAAATTTCTTTTAACAGGCTGGTCACTTTCTCTTTCGGGGATGGGGTAAAGAAGGGAAGGGATGAAAACAGCCCCCAAAGGAGTTTTTTGACCCACCTTAATAGTCTGTTCCTAAAGTATTAATTGTAATGAGTTGTTACTGACCTAATATTGCACATTCACAGAGTCATGTTTCTGTTTTATCCTATTAAAGGCCTATTTCTCATGTCCCTGCTGACTTACAGGATTAACTAAATTAATACAGGTTGAAAAAGGACAGAATGGTTAAATGGGCTGCCTGATTCCTATACTTCATTTTAACCCAGAGCTGTGCTGGCTCCCTTGTCCTAAGTTGTGCAGGCAACTTAAAGGAAAGACTTGTGATGACTCTTCAGAGACTCTCCCAGGGTCTTATGTTCTTGGAGGTGAAAAGGAACGTGGAGGAAATATTTATATGTGATGTGAAAGAAAAAAAGGCACAAATCCTGAGCATCTCTTGGGTACAGATAAAGATACTTCATTCTGGGCTATGTTAGAACAGGATAGGTTGTTTTAAATTCATATGCACTTTTTTACTGAAAGCGTAAAGTGGAAGAGTAAACAGCATCCCAGCTCTGTTTGAAGGAGTAGCTGCAGACAGAAAAATGGTACTTGAAGCTGTTTATCCTTTTTGTCAGCTTCCTATTCAGCTATACCTATTTGCAAGTCCTTGATCTTTTTAAAAATTTGGTTTTGTTTCATGTTTTTCCTCACCCCAAGTAGCCAGCTCTGCAAAAACATCATAAAGTCTTGTCTTCTCTATCCCTCAGTGTGTAGTGCGATTTTTTTGTTTGTTTTGGGTTTTTTGCATTGAACTTAACCTGCTTTGCAAGCGGTATGTTCATCCCGGGCAGTATGATGCCCCACAAGTATTTCAGTAGCTGTATTCAGATCATGTATTGTGAAGGAGCATGCTGCAGTTCAGCCCAGCAGATGTGGTGGGTACTGTGGTGCGGTGGGTGGTTGGGCACACTGCATGCGTAGCAGAATCTCTGCGCCTCCAAGGCTCTAGGTCATGGTTAGACCTAACCCCTATTGCCAGCCTCTTCCTACTTGATTTCATTTTTCCTGCCCATCAGCTCAACAGATTAGAACTGGAATCCATTAGTCAAGCTGCCTTTTTATTTTTCTCCTGCCATATACTATAATGAGATTGCGGCTGCTAGATCTCAACTGTTAATGATGTGCAAAGGAGGCAGAGTCAACTTTTGTCTTCTGTTACTGTGTTAGCTCCACAGTGGTGACATATTGTTTTCATTGGTTGAGTTAGCAAGCCTAGTTGAAAACCATGTTAAGAAGAATGTCCTGGTTTTACTCAACTGTTTTTTGAAGCATGATCAGATTTTTCAGGTTGCATTTTGGAGAGAGAAATTCTGAAGAGCAGTTATAACCAGGGAAAAAACACCTAGAACAGATGTTAAAAATTGACTGAGATATACCGTATGTTGATTCATGCTTGATTTGAACACTTCACGCTGTCTGTGATGTGCAATGAAAATAATTCTGATGTCATACATCATTACAACTTCGCTGCAAAGGAAGGAAAGATGCTCCCTACTGGGGCAAGCTTTTGGGATTTCACATGAACTAGCAAAAGTTTGAGAATTTGTTCCAGCTTTTATATTAAGCCCAGCAATTATGTTGGTGTGAGGGACTCTTCATGAAGTTCAAGTGAGATGGCAAGTGTTTCTCCTGTGTAGGTTTTTGCTGCCTTCTTAAATGAAACAATTGCATGTTACAGCATCTTATTTGAGTTCTGTTTCAAAACATGTTTTGCTCACTGTGATATGGGGGTGATGGAGGTACCCCGTGATCTTTTTTGTGTTCCCTGCTCTGTTCTTAAGTATTGGCAACTCACTTTCATCTCTATGTATTTGTAGCAAGGGAGTAAGAGGTACTTTGCAAAACATATCAAGATCGTACACTGAAAAAACCCTCCACAGTACATATACTACTGCAAAGGGACATGCTGAAAAAAAAGTAGTGGTGATGTTAGCGAAAGGAAATGAGCAGGGTACCACCTGTCTTTATCTTGTCTCCTGTGATAAGCCATTTTTGGTCATAGTAAACTATATTATGGCTTGGTTGTAGTGTTGTGCCTTATGTTGGTGGTGTTGTTTCAGGTTCCAGTTGTGAGCACTGCAGAGAAGGAGCCACGTACTCAGGTGCAGTAATATCTCCCAACTTAGAAACCACGAAAATTATGCGAGTTCCTCATGCTATGTCAGTGTCCGACTGCATTGCAGCATGTTGTGACCTCTCTGGTTGTGACTTGTCCTGGATGTTTGAACGACGCTGTTACATCGTAAACTGCCAACACAAAGAGAATTGTGAACCAAAAAAAATTGAAACGGTGAAGTCCTATCTTACTTTTGTGCTCAGGCCTGCTCAGAGGCCAGCCTCGCTGCTAGGATTTGGACAAGTGATCCCAAGCATGGTCCACTCTGTGGGACTCCAGAGTGAGCCGTCTGAGGAAGTGAGTAGCCTGAAGGAGCTGTCCCTGCTTGGCAAAGATCCCAGCCTTGAGGAGATACCTGAATACATTGATGATTATAAAGAGTTGGAGCAAGACCCCTTTCAGGTGAGCATCAAACATGAGCAGAAGGAGAGCACGGATTATGCTGACTGGGGTGTGATGGTGGCAGGTGAAAATGGCTTCAACTCTTCTGTGGGTGATGATGGAGATAACCAGGAAGACTTTGCTGAAAAGAAAGGGGAGGCTAGGAAGGTGGAAAGCCTTCTGAATAAAAACAGCTCTGAATTGAACTCTGTCACTGAACACTCCATAGAGAGGTTGTCATCTCTCCCGGAGATTACACCATTCCCCGGGAAGACATTTGAAAGTGAAGCAGCTGTTCAACTTCTTGCGCAACCTGATGATGCTTTGCAAAAAGAGGTATGTTTGCCCCTCAGGAAGCAGGCAGAGTATGGTGAGGCCACTTCGCAATTTTTTGTTTTTCAAATCAAATCAGGTTATTACGTTGTAATGTAACCCTAACACTCAAATGACTTACAGTACTGTTACAGTGTAGAAGAGGCTGAAGGGGAGAGAATTGTCTTAATAGGCATATTAATTGCTAAAGGACTCTTTTCTATCAGATGATAAGGAGCAGAGCTCCTTTTGGGACACCGTGGGGTTTCCTTGGAAGTGTACAGATGAGTAGGCTTGGACCTGGTGTAATAAATACTCTTCCCTTCTTGACCCTTGGTGACTCATTAGAAGAAGTTAGCTGAGCAATACTAGTGGACCCTCTAGTATCCAAAGGCCAAGACCAGTAAACATAAGTTCCTCCATCAATAAAATTAAACCTGTTTTATCAGTTTCATGTTACTAATGCATAGTGGTGTTACAGATGTAATGGTGCTGAGTAAATACCTTTTATAATGCTCTTACCTTGCATCTCTTATACATTTTATGTAAGGAGGAACAGTGGTGGTTTTGGACCATGAGGATAAAGTGGATAAGGTGTTTTTGTTCTCAGAATCCTTTTCTTGAGTCTGGCAATAGGAAAAATAAGTCGAACACTTAAAACCTCATTTAGATACTTAAGTAAGATGCACCTGTTTTCTATTTATGCAAACCAGTTTAATCAGTTGGGACTAAAGGGGCTCTGGTTCCTTAAGAACAGGGTGGGATCAGTTAGAAAGCTGAAACAGGCTGTAAAGTCAACATTTACTGGGTTTGACACACACCCCTGCTAGAGGGAAGAGGAAACTAAGCAATGTTAGCTGGATTGCTCTAAATTCCACCAGATTTTGTAACCAGCAATCACCTATCTCTTGCTGTAAAAATGATAATTTATTGTCATTACTGTAGGGAAGAAAAATACATGTAAATAAGAAAGTTGCATGAAATCTGTAACAGTTGAGGTTCTTGGAGGGGATGACTAAAATGGCAAAAGTATGTGTGGAGAACAGCAAGTATAAGGTACAATCTAACTCAGATATCATTGCAGCCTAGAGATGTGGCAGTTCCTGGGCTCTGCTTTGATATTTTGTAGATATTCTGAGAACGTCTGTGATTCTTGGCCTCTGGGTGTGCTGTGAGGAAAATGGGTGGTTGCTGCAGCTGGGAGAGGCCAGCTAGCAGAGGCTGGGGCTCCTAGCAGCTTCTTAGAAGCTCTGTCAGCTGTTCTCAGTTGAAGGGTGCTTTGGGATTTTGCCCTAGCCGCTCATGATGATGGAGGGTGACGCACCCTTTCAGCAGGTGCTAGGGAGCCTAGGAGCTCTGCCTAGAGATGGCAATAAGATACTCAAGAGTTTATATGGGTCAGGGCTGGCGGGCCAGCTGTTGTGGGCAATGTTAAGGTGTATGTCTGCTCCAGATTGCCTGGTCAGGAAGAAGTAGATGAAGCATTCAGGCAACTGAAGGCAGCCTTGTATTCACAGCCTCTCATCCTCATGGGGGATTTAAGCTGCCCCAATACCTGCTGGGAGGGCAAGAGAACAGGGCATGAGCAATGCGGGAGGTTTCTGGAGTGTGTGGTAACTAATGCAGAGAGATGATTGTGGAGCTGACAAGGAGAGAGGCTCTGCTGGACCTCACCCTTGCAGGCAAGGAGGGATTGGTCAGGGATATGGCCTTGAGGTGGTAGAGTTCAGGCTCCTGAAATGGGTGGGAATAAGTCAAAAAGCAGGGTCACAGCCATGGGCCTCAGGAGACCAGCCTTTGGCCTGTTGTGGGATCTGCTTGGAAGAATTCCAAGGCAGACTCTCCTGGAGATAAGTGGGGACTATGAGAGCAGGTGGCTTTTCAAGGATCACCTCCTCCAGTCTCCAGATAGCCAGTGGCTTTTATGATAGACCAAGTTGGTCTAGAGCGTATTGGTACGAGTAAGAAGAGATTAGAACTTGTCTCCATGCACATGGAAGAACACTTGATAACAGATAAAGTGCTGTTGCAAGGTGAAAAGTGGGTACTGCTTGTGCAAGTGGAGTTGACAACAGAAGACTTGTTTTAAAATTTTTATCTATCATGCAGACCTTGAAATGAGCATAAAATAATGTGGGAGTTTAGGCAAGAGGGGTAGATACTATTTGGTTTTTTCTATTAGTATGCAAAAAGTACATATAAATGTACATATGAAAAGTATGATTCCAAAGTGTACGGTCCCTGGTGATAAAATTTAGAGTGACATTCTGCACTAGAGATGCAGTTAGTTCTAACAAAGGGCAATAGCTGAGCTAAAATGAAGGAAACCCAGCCACTGCTGTACTAAGCTCAACTCCCACTTTTTCTTCATCTGCTAGGGGAAACTAGCAATCATCTTTTAGTTACTGCCTGTGCTGTGTGCGAGAAATTAAGCCATGAAAAGCACCTGCAGTAGCTCCATGCACCACCATGTCTGTGCACTTTGGGCATGCAGTAAGACTTGAAGCTTGCCTCCATTGCATTTTGCTGGCAAACGGAGGCCGTTAGCACTGTGCTAAGCTTTAGCCAATTGTCAGGATCTCTGCAACTGAACTGCTTATGCCTTGTGCCTTAGAGAAGCCATACAACTTTGAGTTCACCTAAAGTGTGTGACAGACAGAACTGGGCAAATTTGTTCCCCATCTCTAAGGGATCATGTGAATACAGCTTTATGAAAGTTGAGATTTCACATCTTGCAGTGGTAAAGAATTATATGGCCAAGCCTACTTTGTAAATCTCTGCTTTGATTTTTGCCACCCCAGCCAGAACAGAAAGATTTTGCTTTCTCTTCGTGCATGGCCTGTGTAGATGGGAGTTTATAGTAAAGTGAAACTGAGATAAACCTCTTTCTCACTGGGACATGGAGAAGGCACTCCTGTGTGGTCTTTACATTATGCTAACGTTATGCTAGCACAGCCATTGAAATTCCTGTGGAAAGGCTGAGGAATGAGCTTGCTTCTTTCAGTGTGAAAGCTCCAAAACTGGGTCAGTCTTTAGCCCCAGCTGGTAGTGATGTTGAAGAGCTGATAAGACAACTGTAGTTAGAAGGTGATCTGGCAGTGCTCTGTTAGCAGAACTGTAGAGAGATGATGGATCAGCATTGAAAGCCGTTCATGAAATGTATTGTGAAATGATTCTAAAGGCTTTCTATTAATGTAGAGAAAGGTTAGGAATCTGGAGACACAGGTTTTGAGAAACGGCCAGAGCCTGTGCAGCCTTTGTTTCTCAAGTGGAAATCCTTTGAATTTAGACATTTGTAGAGAAATGAAGATGATAAGCAGTTCTGGCAAACACTTTTCCCTGGCCTTCCCCAAGGTTCAGCTTCAGTCTAGACACATGTCCTCTCCCCTTCCTAGTCTCCACTCCCCTTCTTTTCACTGCACATTTTGCTCAGTCCCTTTGGTGAGGTGACAGGCAGCACAGGAGGTTGGGGTCAGTGCATGGCAGTTTTCCTTTTGCTACTTGTTGCCTCTTACTCTTTTCTGCCACTGTTTCTTCCTTCCTTACTTGTTTCCTCTGCTCCAGTGTGGCCTTCTCTGTGGGCCTCGCTCCCCTGGGAGGTGGCATAAAATGCCTCCTTCCAAGAGGGTGTCTCCAGCCCTGTGCCCAGTAATGACCCCTTCCACATGCGCTCTCTTGTGTCTCCTGTTGTGCATCCCCCCCACCTCCTCCCGTGTCCCCTGCCCCAGTGGCTATTGCCCTTTCTTAACTATGTCTGTGGTTGCAGAGCTCGGTGGCTTGTTTCCATCCATTGCCAAACTGTCTGGAACCACAGAGGAGACCCCTGCAGTCAGTCCCCTGCCACCCAAACCCTGCTGGTTATGCCTAACACAAAATTCTGGCTTGGCTTCAAGTTTTTCTGGTTTGGGAACTGCACTCGTGACTCTAGTGAAGAAGATGCTGCCTGTGATAAATTCTGGTGACAGGATTTCCTTCTTGTGTCTCTTTATCCAGCAAGCAGGCATTTTAAGCAAAACTCCTTTGGATTGTTCAGGCACATATTTGTGTTTCCTTCTGAAAAAAAAAAACCAAAACCACGTTTCTTTGGAAACCAAATTTTGTTATTAAGGAAATCTTAGGTTTTTATACTGGATTAAAAATGCTGAGATGTCTCCAAATAGTTTTCTCACTGGTGTATGATCCAAACTGCCTCTCAAACTGTGGTATTTTGTATAGGTAATGAAGATGTGAAGGTCTTAAAAACCATTTTTGCTAATAACTTTAATGAAATGCCCTCTGTTTATTGCATGTTATACAATATTTTCCTATCTTCTGCTTAATTCTGCCACAGCAATTCTATAGCTGTGTTCCTAGGTCTGTGCTGACACACTCCCTTCTGCAGCTTCCAGACAAAGCTGTTCTGACAAGCAAGACAAAGCAGGGTGGTGGCAAAAATGCAGTTGCCTCCCTTCACAGTAGTCAGCAGGATGCAGTGTCCTCAGGTGCTGTGTTCTTTGAGCAAGGACCTGGAGAGAGATTTTAAACTGTGAGACCAACCAAACACAGGCCTCCAGAGTCTGTGCCCCGGGAGCATCCTTGTTATGAATGTAATCAGGTGTAGGGGGTTTCTGTATGTGACTTGGGATAGAGCATATGGGGTTTGTGAGTTAATTGGGTAACCTGGCTTTTGGGTTTACATCAGAGTTCAGTGTGATTCTTATGGCCTGTCACCTTCTAGCAGCTCAATAACATGAATACATTTAGAAATCTGTACAAACTAAATGCTGTCAAGCTGCCCAAAACAGAAATCTGCAGTGCTGCCCATCCTTGAAGTGAGATGCCTGTGAAGTATTAATTGTCTCTTTAAAATTTCCAGTTAACATCTGTTAAGCAAGGTGAGGTTTTTCAGGTGTTAGATTCCAGTTACTGCGATGCTGATGATGCAATGTTTCAAACGTTTATTGAATAGGTTAGGCCTGACTTGATTCTTGAGTTTTATTGCATTTGTAGAAATAATGGTGCTGTCAAAATGCATAAACCTCTACCAAAGAAAGCTTAAGATGGCTGACAGAATATATATGATGAAGAGCCTTTTAATATCTGGTTGGTATGGCTTCAGAATTTATATTTAAGAATGAAGTGGAATATCAGAGGTGTTCATATTTTATTTTGGCTTGGTTTCAGTTTGGAGGCCTACAAATGCTGAACAGTCCTGTTTGGTTAAAAATAAATGGACTTGATCCCTAGGGGATGTATAAGACCCTGAAAGATGTTTTGATATTTTGATTTACTTATCAAAAATGTTTATTTCATAAAATCATAAAATGGTTTGGGTTGGAAGGGACCTTCAGAGGCCATCTAGTCCAACCCCCTGCAGTGAGCAGGGACATCCCCAACCAGAGCAGGTTGCTCAGAGCCCCGGCCAGCCTGACCTTGGATGTTTCCAGGGATGGGGCATCGACCACCTCTCTGGGCAGCCTGGGCCAGGGTCTCACCACCCTCAGTGTAAAACATTTCTTCCTTATATCCAGCCTAAATCTACCCTCCTTTAGTTTAAAACCGTTACCCCTTGTCCTGTCACAACAGGCCTTGCTAAAGAGATCGTCCCCATCTTTCCTACAGTCCCCCTTTAAGCACTGGCAGGCCGCAATAAGGTCTCCCCGCAGCCTTCTCTTCCCCAGGCTGAACACCCCCAGCTCTCTCAGCCTGTCTCCACAGCAGAGGTGCTACAGCCCCCTGATCACCTTCGTGGCCTCCTCTGGCCCCGCTCCAGCAGGTCCATGTCCTTTCTGTGCTGGGGGCTCCAGAGCTTGCTTTCTTGAAGTCTGCACTTTGTGTTATACAGTATGATGGTTTGCTTTTTTGCAGCTGCCCAACTACACAATTAGTAGAGGTCATACTTGCTTGAAATCGTTAGACAGATAACTGAATGCAGAGAAGGAGAGAGAAGCACACCAGCAAAAGAGCAGAGTTTCACTGCTGACAGAGCCATAGTTTCCATAAGATTTTCCAGACAAATGAGAAAGAGCAAATAGTACTGCAGTTATGTAGTAGTCATACGTGCAGAGGGACATGGAGGAAACACTGCTAGGCGAGCAGTCGTATAAAGCGCAATGCTAGCAGCCCTTGACTCGCCAGAGTCCTGATCACTTGTTTTTAGAAATACTTGAGGAAGATGCTTCCTTGACGGGGAAAGGTGGGTTACCTGGAGGATCACTATGGAGCAAGGCAACATGGTTGGGCTTGTCCTTCCCATTCATGGGGAGAAACGAAAGCACCCAGTCTGTGGGGTCAGCCAGGGATCAGAAGTGGGGAAGGATCCCCCTTGACCTGATGCTGTTGCCTGTACTGTAGCTTTGAACTTCCCCAGGGAACTGCATGACTATTTTTTTCCTTTTGGATTATGGGAGTGCTCTTGTTCTCTGTTGGAATTCTCAAGAGATTTGTGCTCAAGTCAAACCCCCAGAACTGAAGGACATGGGCCCTCACGGTTGGTGTATTTATTTTGTAACTAGGAGTAATGGCTGTGCAGGTGGGTAAAAGCAAACAAAAAAAAAACACAAAGCCCACACCAACAGAACTGCCTACCCTATTCATTCTCAGAAAGGGTCCTTCTTTTCTTTCCTTTTCCATTCAATTCCCAGGCTGGAACTTAGGTTAATCTTGCCCTCCACGTCTGCTCCAGCATATCTCTCAGTAACAGTTTCTGTCTGAGAGCTCAATTTATAATATTGCCCCTGCCCCAATTATCTGCTGCCTGCTAGCCTTCTTAGTTTAAGCTATCTTTTTGGCTGTGACACCACTTCTGACATGACGGTGCCACGGCACTTTTTTGACTGCAGAGTCTTGCCTAGGCGCCGTTGCAGAAGAGAGTGTCCCAGGAAAGGTACGTTTGAGATGACTTTGTCCCCATCTGTCCTACAAAGCCAGGATGGTTTTTTCTCAGCTGATAAACTGGCAGAGGGCCAGGAGAGGAGGAAAGCCAGAGGAAGCTCAGAAAAGTAGATTTCCCTCAAATTTGGAAGGCAAAGAAACACTTTAGTTTGCCAAAATGTGGTAAAGAAGATCTTTTTGGAAGATGTGGGATGGAGTGAGTATGTAAAGAAGAGCTGTCTAGAGGAAAGACCTTTTGATAGGGTATGAGACAGGACAGGCTTGATGCTCTCCCTGTGCATGATAATGTTCTCAAGGGTAAGATTCCTGCCAGCGGTCTAGGATTGGCATGCTGAAGGCACTACCTTAGGGGAGCTGCAGTCCCTGATCCTGCTGTCAGTGTCCCTACTGCTCAGGGAGATCTCCTCACTATCTGCATATTAAGCAGAGCTGGAGGTGTGGCCACCAATGTGCTTGCATTGTCTGTGTTATGGACCCATCTGGAGGTGCAGCTTCTGGTGTGGTCCTCAGCATCCTCACAGGGTAGACAGCTAGTCCCCAACACTGCGCTCACTGTCCCAGCTGCACAGCGATCTTTTCTCTCTGCCCTTGTCGAAGGCAGAGACGGAGTTGCAGGTGATTTGCATGCTCTGTTTCCTCGCAGGCTGGGCAGCAACAGTCCCTGGCATCGCTTTCACGTTCCCAGCTGCACAGGGAGCTTTTCTTCCTGTCCACATTGAAGGCAGAGCTGCTCTGATTTCCTAGGGAGGCAGCATACTGCAGAGTGAAAGTGGAGTGCTTGACATACAAAGGAGAAGCTGAGAGCTGGGACTGTTCAGCCTTGAGCAGAGAGGATTTACAGGGGATCTTACTAATGTGTATAACTAACTGTGGCTGGAGTGAAGAAGATGGAGCCAGGCTCTTTTCAGTGCTGTCCAGTGACAGGACAAGAGCCAATGGACACAAATTGAAATACAAGAAATCATATTTAAACACTAAAAACCATCTTTTTCTTTTTTCCTATGAGGATGGTCAAGCACTAGAACAAGTTTTCCAGAGGGGTTGTGGATTCTCTGTCCTTGGAGATATTCAAAGCCTGACTGGACATGGTCCTGAGCAGCCTGCTGTAGCTGACCCTGCTCTGAGGAGGGGGTTGGACTAGGGTGTCTCCAGAGGTCCCTTCCCACCTCAGCCATTCTGTGATAGCAGTGTGCATTTTACCAACCTCCATAATCCTATTTTTCAGTTAATTGATTATGTACAAATAATAGCAGTATGTTAGGTCTTCATGTACCCCACACAGTAACCATAATTGGCAAAATGCTTTTCTCTAGGTGTTAGGTCAGAAATAAGTCTTGAGAACCTAAGGAAAAGCGTTGGCCCATTGAGACTAATGTGTCGCTGAAAGGTGATGGGGCCTGAGAGAGAGGGGCAAGGTGATGGGGAAGGCTAACGCAGTGCTGAGTTATTCCTGCAAAATGCCCTTGGCTGCAGTTCTGATTTATTAACAAGGTGGGGCAGTGAGAACAACACTACCGCTTGGTGACTGAAGTAGAGACATTTAGGGCATTTTATTAGTGGTGAGGAAAATAAAAAAAAAGGTGTGAGCAAGTTCTGGTCTGAGCAGATGAGCAGAGGCAAGGATTCTGTTATGTATTTGTGTGTACAGCATGAAGACACTAATACTCACCACACAGACTTTCTGTCATTGACTTTTAGAGGTTTATGCCTATATTTAGGCCTGCCCTACTGTTCTTTATGACTTTGAGAACTGATAGCCTTAGTTGTATTCCAGGTTGCCTCATTTTGATAACCATAGCCTACACTGTTCTGCGTCTGAAACTTGGAAAATGATTAGCATTTCTTACAAAGCCTGGCTGGAAAAAAAACAAAACTAGTCTTCCTTTGATAGATATTCTGTGTATGAGTAAAACCTCCTAGTAATGTAAATCAGTAGGCTCACCTTACATGCTAATAAGAAAACCAGCATACCTCTAAATCTAGAAATGTGAAAAATGGCTCACTTACGACAACAACTCTTTCCCTATGATTCAGTTTTCAGGCTGCTATGCCTTCACCTTCTTCAGACAAACTGGATTTCTCCCCAGGTGTGTCAGAGAGAACCCAGACTCCCACAGTGGCCCCAGAGAATGCCACTGAAGGTGGGATCATGCTACTTGCCACCAATACTGTGCCATCTGAGTCCATGCAGCAATTCACACCACCTGCTACTGCTGCTAAATCAGGTAAAGCTTCAACATAGCTGGAGATCTGAGGGGTACCTGCAGGTTGGACAGCGGGCGGGGATGGCTGCACTACTGGCAGGCTTCCAGCCTGTTGTTAGTTATGAGCTTGCTCCTTATCTAAATGTAATTTCATCCCACTTTAAGCCTGTAGACCTACAGTAACACTGCAAACTCCAGACCCGTTAGCCAGTTACTTCTGAGGCAAAACTCTGACCAAGTCCATCATTAATGGGAAATTATAACCCAAGGAAATACAGCAAAGTAAAAAGCGGAGATTAAGAGCCTTTTAAAAATGGGTTAATTTTTATACTTGGTGAGAAATATCTGAGGCTTTCTGGAGTTTCAGAATAGTCTCTTCTAGCCATACTGTTGTTTTTGTGTGACTCTTCATAACATTGCTCCCTCTCAGAAACTCTTCAATAGGGTTCCTGCTAGATGTAGTTGTCAGATATCGCGCAGCAACATAGGTGGGACCCGAGGAAGCTCAACCCTTAATAGGGAGAGGCCCAGCCCTTAGTAGGGGAGAACATGGCCTCCTCATCCTGGGGAAAAAAAAACAAGTTTTGTTCTAATTTCAAAGCTGTGAGCAAGCTTATCAGACTTCCAGATGCAGAGCAGAAGTTTTTATTTTGAAAAGAACGTGTTTAACCACTATGTCCTCTGTGGTTGTGTTAAATTCTGTGTGTATGTTAGAGTATCTACTTTCTCTTGCTGGGTTTCCTGCCTCCCTGTGCACCCTGACAAAGGGTTAGCAGGGCCACAAGAAGCAGAGAAGCACTGATGTGTGTTCTTCTGCACTCCTGATGTACTGAGTGATACGGAGAGCTAAGCCCTTTGCTTCCTGGTAGAGCAAGTCTGGTTTGGGACATTCTTGGCACCCTCTGCCAAACTGCAGCCTGCCAGCCAGGATAATGGTAGGAGGTAACGGGAAGAGATGAGCTACAAGAGATCCCTCTCCAAGGCAATGGATCATCATTACCATTGAGTGTTGACTAGGCAGCTCCTCCTCCTCCTTCACAGGAGGAGGTTGAAGAGGACTCAAAAAGGAGCATGGAAGAAGAAGCTGGAGGGAAGGTTGTGATGAATCTCACCGTAAGTACTGCTTTGTGCAAGGATTGCCTCAAGTTTGTGTATTCTCAGCCCTACTGTTTTGGAAGCCTTGAAGACAGTCCCTCCTTCTCTCCTTTGGTCATCACCCTTATCTCGCCATTTTATTCTCATCTCATGTGGAGGTCAAAGTACAAACCTCTACTCCACTGGTTCCTAGGGCAACTCCCATGAGCAATTATGGAGCTTTGAGTGCATTTAAGTAGCAGTGACAGAAGGTGTGCAGTCAATGTGGCCTCTTCACTTCATCCATTTCTAACCTGTCAGCTGCCACTGCTAGGTAGCCTCTTCTTCATCTATTCAGAGCTTGTAAGTTGGACATTTAGACACTAGTGAATGCTGCCTTTGGAGAGCCTTTGTTCTGTGGGTTCCCAGTATTGAAAGACAGACATTTAAAACCTTTGAAATGTAGGTCTATTGAAATCTTTCTTGAGGTGGTGCTTTGGTATGTTTCTGTTGGGGACTGGATTTGTGAACGTGGGCGTTTTTGGAAGAAGAAAGAGTTTTCACAGATGAGAACTGGGAGGGTGTTCCTGGATGGCAAATAGATTGAATGTGCAGTTCAGCTATGAAGTAACACCTTTGCCCTGCTATACAAGTGGAATTTTTAAAAGGAGCACTGAGCTGCACATTGAGGCGTGCCACACAAACATAGAAGTAGTGTTTCTTCGTGAAAGAAGGCGTGATATTAGAGTACTAGTATGGACTGTGTTAATTTATTTAATGAGGTTTGTTCTGGTGCAGATGGCTTTTTTTTGTCGTCTTTAATTGTGTATTTTTTAATTCCTGTACTTCCATCCAATTACTAAGAAAAAAGCACATGCAGAGCAGCGTTACCTGTGATATACAGGAATAATCAGAATGCTTTTGTCTAAAACAGAAGTAGGGGAAATGACACTTCATATCTTGGGAAGAAGAAAAATTTTGGTTTGGTAAAAGGTGAAGGAGCCATAGTCATGATTATAACAAATTATTATTTGATTATGTATTGAGGATTTTTTTAATTTATCTTTGCCTATTCACTGTAGAGTGTCAGATTTTACTTAATCCATTACAAATAATATTTGAAAATACTAAATTTATACCCATCCCATCTGTTAAAATATAACATACTCATTCTGTCTTAGATACAGTAAAAGAACTTATTGTGTCTGCTGGAGATAACATACAGGTGATGCTACCCAAAAATGAGGTTGAACTGAATGCCTTTGTTGTCCCGCCACCACCTACAGGTGAGTTGAATCGCCTTGGCATACAAGGAGATGCACGCACTGCTGAGCTGTAAATGCAGACAAGTCCTGAGTTATGTGAACATCCACACCTCAGGATAAAACAGTCTTTCTCATCTCCTGCTACTACCTTTTTTGTGGCTCCAACTGCAGAGAGGATTTCCTCCTTGGGATTTTAGAGATTATTTTTTTTTTAAGTGGCTTTTATTGTCAGAATCTGAACTCGTTAACCAGATGGTTCACTAGAAAGCCTGTAGTTCCTACCAAAAGGTGGTGTGGCCCAAGTTATAGCACCTTGCTGTAAAGCCGAGGAGGGGAAAAGTAGGTTCTGAATGCAACATTTACCTTAAAACTACAAGCTTCCAAACTGCAGCAGCGAAGAATACACGTTTCATAGGTAGCTATGTAAAACACATTCACTTCACATGAAGCTGGTTTTTGTGAAGAAGTCAATTATTTGTGAAGTCCATTACATCCTTGCTGCTTTGCCAAGTTAAACACACTGTGGAAGTTTAACGTGTATTCATACTGCTTCATTTTGCAGGCTTTAACAGTAGCAGTCATGATTTCCTACTGTAGCATTTGATTTGACGGATGGTGACCTTGATTTCTTTGTTTCCTGGGCTTATCTTGAAGGCAAAGCTTATTGCTCTTATGCTGTGTTATTGCTCTTAGAAACAGCCTATACCTATGAGTGGAGCTTAATCAGTCACCCTCCTGACTATGGTGGTGAAATGGAGCGCAGGCACAGCCAGACCTTGAAGCTCTCTCATGTAAGTGAGCTGTAAGCTCAGGCTCATTGTGTTTGTGCAGTCCTTTCACAGGAATCTAACCTGTGGGGAAAGGCACCTTGATTCAAGGAGTTTGAATGACTGCCAGAGTCTCTTCACTTGCATGTGTCGCCAAGTCTTTGCAAGATTAGAAGTGTCTTTTTTAGAGTGCTCTAATAATTTTCTAAGATAGAGTAAAAAATTCCTAAGTGCTTTGTATTCCCCACTTCTGGGCAGTGACTAGTGACCTTTTGTGTATGCGTTTATAAAAGGAGCTCTAGGTTTCATATGTCCAGATTTTTCTCTGTTTGCAATATGATTTGGCAGATTTATGCATGCTGCTTTTGCATAATTCAACATGTAACCCAATTTGTTCTGTTTGTCTCAGTTATCGGTGGGACTTTATGCCTTCAAAGTGACAGTTTCTGGTGAAAATGCCTTTGGTGAAGGTTTTGTAAATGTCACGGTCAAACCAGGTAAATCAGTTGGCTAAAATAATTAAATTAATTTCTTCACACAAGTAGTTGTACAACATGCTTATCTAATAGTAAGTTACTGTCCATCAAGTACATCTGGTAGTCCAACCATGTAGAGATGTTTCATATTTTGGTGCCTATAAAGCATTTTAAAGGAAGTAGAGTTAAGGATCTTGTTCACTGTGCTCTCTGGTCTTGTACCCTCCTGAGGCAAGGCCTGAGATAGCATCGTGCTGCCTTTTATGGTCCCCTTCTCCAGTACAGCTAGGAGCAGCAATTAGGTGCTAAACTGGCTCTAGCTGCAACTTAGAGTGCACAGGTCTGATCTAAATTATACCAGTTAGAAGTGGCTGCAGCAGAAGACTGCTGCGTCAGTGCACTGCTCTTCAGTAACCTTTTCTCTCCCTTGTCCAAAAAGGACAGCAGATGCTGCAAAGCTGTCAATCCTAGATTTAAATCACTGGGGACTGTTGATCTGTACAGTTAACAGATTAGTTTTGCCTGGGCTTTCACTACTTTTTTTTTTCCCTCCACCCCCATCTTTCTCACAGCAGTCAGAGTCAACCAGCCGCCTGTTGCCGTTGTTTCACCCAAAGTACAAGAAGTTTCTTTGCCTACAGCTTCTACCTTCATTGATGGCAGTCGTATGTACTGGACTACCCTGTATTTTTAATTAATTTAAATTTAATTAATTAATTTGACAGTTACAATATTATTGCTTGTCAGTTACAAGTGAAATTCCTTCTTATTCTATTCAGAAGCCCCCTGAATCATGAGTTTTTTGGGGATTTGAGTCCAGTTATAAACTATTTTAATAAATTAAAAAAGTGATAAAATGCAGCCTTCCACTTGGGGATTGAGATGCAGTGTGTCGGAGGCTGCTGCATCCAAACCGCAGCTACTCTTACAGCTTCTTCCTGTCCTGCCCAGAACCTCTGTGCCAGCACAGCTGGGGCCATGGTAGAGAGCTGTCCTGTAGGGTATGATGAGATGTCATAATTACATCCATAGTCACTCAGAGTAGACAAGTTGGAATGTGCAGAGTCTGAGACTGATTTTTATTTGTGTGTGTGTGAAGAATTCTTTTATTTGCTTAGATAAACCATACCAAACGTTACTTGGAATCTTTGGTTTAACAGCTATGGTACATGAACCCTGTTCGAATATGCTTGAAAGGATAATTCAGTTAGGGATCAGTGCATGAAAGTCTTTATATTAATTCCAGCTAATTGCTACAAGAAACTGATATGTTTTTCTTTAATGAATGTAGAAAGTATAGATGATATGAAGATAGTGAGTTACCACTGGGAGGAAATTAAAGGTCCTTTGCGAGAGCAGAAGGCATCTGCTGACACACCTGTCTTGCACTTGTCTAACCTTGTTCCTGGAAACTATACTTTCAGGTACCTTCACAGATGCTTTTCTTTGGGGTTTTAACTGTTTCTGTGATGTCAGCTAAATGTTTGTTTCTGTTTGTGCTCACATGTACCTCCTCAAACAAAAAACTTCATTTTTCTTCTGTGTTCATTTTGCACAGTGGAGAGACATAGGGAGAAATTTTAATAAAAAGTGCTTGCAGTGATTTTGTGATACTGGTATGGTGATATTTTACAGCACAAAGTTATGCAAAACAAGGTATCAGAAATTGAATACCTCCCACTCCCAGCAATAACAACTGTGACAGAACATTTTTACTCTTCTAATTTTTTTTCCCCCAGCCTAGAAGTTGGCAAGTGTCCTGAGATGAAACTCTGCAGTCAGGCTGTGAAAGTCGTCCCCTGAAGGGTAGTGGCAGACAGTGCAATATTAGGAGACTGTTGTCACAAGGCACTGTTGTGTGCCAATTTTAATGAGTCATTCTGTTCTTCATAAAAGACCTTGCCTTGCTACTGTTTCCCTCCATTTATGCATTGCTGAAGCTGGATTTTGTCCAGACAAGGGAAGCAATGTTTGTGGTTCTGGGTGCTTTAATTAAAATCAGAATTCATTTTCTGAACTTTTTAACTTAAAGCCTGGTCAGCATAGAGGCAGACCTCCCGCTGACCCAGCCTGGGTTATTTGGCTGCCGGTGGGTAACAGCCTACCAGTCAATATATTATGTATCAGTGTAGCATCAGCAGGATGTTGAAGCCAGCGTTACATATACTTTTTAAAAGTGGTGCTTCACGTAAGCTCCACCAAAAATTGCATAGCTTCAACTTTCATTCTGTGTTCTTTATTGGAACGTGTTGTTCCATATTGTACAGTGGCAGAATGAGCGTAGGATTTCTTACTATATTATAAAGGGCAGGGCTTGCTTACAAGCCATGCTCTAAGTGTGTTCCAAGCTCTAGGGAATTAAGAAATCGCTTGTATATCTGCACCTTTGTGGGGGAGGCTGAGGTACTTGAACAATAGAGCAGTGAGTTCAAACTTACAGGAAATCAGCTCGTCAACAAAATCTAGTGCTCCTGATATGCATGAATGTGCACCCACTGCAGAATTATGTGTTCCCTAATGACAGAATTAATGAGCACGAGTTTTGTTCCCACTCAGGGAAGGCTTCAAGAGTGGTTCCCTTCCACGTGGTCAGCTGTATGCAGTTTTCATAACAGAGGTGAATTAGAGATGTAGTCAGTTGCCACACTCTGGAGGGCAGTCTTTCATCATTTTCGGGTGTCTGCAGCAGTCTCAAGATGATTTGTCATTGTGATTCTGAGAGGCAATTGTTGTTGTTGGTTTTTTTTTAAACCCTGTACTTTTTTAGTTTTGTTACTTGACATCTTTGAAAATCTGAGCTGTTATTAAGCTCCATTAAAATGAGTAATAGTGTGCCACAAAGAAATCAGAAGTTAGGAACTGCTACTGTGCAAAATGCAGAGCTTCTGAATATCCAGAGTAGTTCTGGATGTAGGTGTTAACAGGGGCTGTTCCACTGTGGCTGATGAATGAAATCCCTGGTTTTTACTGAGTAAATGTTTTAAAGAATTTGCAGTGAAATCTGTTTGAAATTGCTGAAATTGCTGTTGACTGCAGGGAAGGGGTTTCACCTGGGATCCAGAATAGCTAAGCTTTTTTTTCCTCCTTAAAGGTTGAAAGCTGTATTTGAAAACAGTTCTGAATTTCTTTTCTACCTCAGTTGAGGGATACATGTTTCTGAAGCAGAAGTTCATATAATCTGATCAGTGGCTCTGTTTTAGGTGGTGTTTGGAAAAGTGCCAGAAAACGTTAACATTTGAACTTGGGACTTGGCAGCAGTCCATCTTAACAGATTTCCAGTATTGTTTTTCCTGTTGTAGACTCACAGTGATTGATTCCGATGGAGCAGCCAACTCCACCATTGCGTCTCTGACTGTCAACAAACCAGTGGATTACGCACCTATTGCCAATGCAGGACCTAATCAGGCAGTCACCTTGCCCCAGAACTTCATCACACTGAATGGAAATCAGAGCAGCGATGACCATGAAATTGTCAGCTATGAGTGGTCGCTCAGCCCCAAAAGTAAAGGCAAGGTTGTAGCAATGCAGGTATGTCTGCTTGTCCTAGCATAGGATTGGAAAGCTCTTATCTTTGCGTCTAACACGAGCAAACACATACCTAAGTAACCACTCAGAAGCAATGAAATATCTAGAGTACTGTTACTGTCTTTGTTTGTTTGTTTGTTTGTTTGTTTCTCTTTCCTCCCTCCCTGATGTATTCAGCTCTTGTTTTAGATACTACTTTTAATTCCTTCTCATAATTTTTTTTCATTCCTTGTGGCCATTTCTGATTCCTGTTGTTGTTTGTTCCTTGGCGGTTTGGAAAGGCTTCAAGTTCACAATGTCTGTCCTCATGCTAGCACCTGCTCCACAGGTTTCCGTCTTCTGAGATGCTGGACATGCTGAAAACTGGTTTTGGGAAAATGTGGGGGTAGTCAAGGTTTTATTTAACACTGTCCTGGAGAAAGTAGGACTCAGACAGAAACAATTTTCTGAGTGAAAGATGACAAGACTTTTGGCAGTGTTAGGCAGCTGTGCTCTGTGGTGGGTTTTTTATGCTTACTAAAACATGGGTTTCCTATGAAGGCTGACTGAATTTATTCTCTTATTTTCATGGCTTTATTATTTTTTTTAAATCTGAGAAGCTAATAAAAATTTGCGGTGGACTTGCACTCAAGAAGTTGGAGATTCTTGTAACAGTTGAGGTATTTGATGTAATGAAGCCAGCTGAAACTCAGAAGCCATTTTTTATAAGAGATGTGATTTCGGCTATGTTGCAAAGGCTTTAGACCTTCAGAACTGGAAAGAAATCACTTTGTAGATCTGTTTAGGAAAGGAGTAATATTGACGCAAGCGTATACTCTAGAAGCAATTACAAAACTATGGAAGAGATTATAGCATAATGGCTTATTTCTGTTCATTTACTTTCCAAAAGCATCCAGGCAACTCGACCTTGTACTTTTTAAGAGCTGTTCAATCTTAAAGCAATCTTCCTGAAAGAAGGGAATGACTGCTTGAGATACCTACCTGGGTCGGGGCAACCCCCGGTATCCATACAGGCTGGGGGATGGAGGGATGGAGAGCAGCCCTGCGGAGAAGGGCTTGGGGGTGCTGGTGAGCGAAAAGCTGGGCATGAGCCAGCTATGTGCGCTGGCAGCCCAGACAGCCAGCCGTGCCCTGGGCTGCATCCCCAGCAGCGTGGGCAGCAGGGCGAGGGAGGGGATTCTGCCCCTCTGCCCCGCTCGGGTGAGACCCCCCTGCA